>CABFVX010002621.1:0-44190 GCA_902151425.1 Timema shepardi | reverse complement strand
TAACCCCCCCCCCCCCCAAAAAAAATAATTCAAAATATTATAGCAACTTTAAAGTCAGTGCGGATCTTTATTTGGAGGCCTCTTGTGGCCAAACGGTAAGACCTATCAAAAAATGACTTTGGAAATACATTAGTTTACATCCAATCTCAAAGAAAACTCATTGGGGAAGGGGGGCGGAGCTCCCAACGATCAAAGTGAGTATATTGTATGAGATTGTAAGAAAGCATGCTGGCCAGCTTATGGATGTAGGAAAGCAGGCACCTATTAGACAATGTTAATGAAGATTTATCTAATAATTATAATTAAAGTGACTGAAGTCATCAAAGATACCCGTTGTTTAATCTTAATCAATCATTTACCTATGCTACACCATATGAACAATACAATACTCTATATCAAAATAAACCATAAATATATGCTCTTTAATAAATCCATAATTAACAACTGACAATTTTTTAAAAGAATCGTTTTAATATATGTATATATATATATAAATGAACTGAAGATGATGGCACCTTCGAAAACGTATTTCAAAAAATAAGGTAAGAAATTACGTAATGCTTATTTTCTGATTGTGGTGGACTTATCACTGTTTTTGTTACTAATATATCCTTATTTAACTGTCAAAGGATTCAAATCTCATCCACTGGGGAAGCAAGTAATTAGAAATGGTGCGTGGTGAGGGTGGCTCAATGCTAGTCCGTGCTGCCTCGCAGAAGCTTAACTACTCATATAAAAGTGTCTGATACTCCAAAAATATTAACAATTTGTAAAAAATATATATATATAACTTTATTTTTGTAGAGATTTAAATAATCTAAATGTTACTGTATAACTAGTTTTTATCTACAGTATTCCAGTACCAAGCTATTTTAAGAAATGCATATTTTTGTATGTTTTTTTTTCAGTATAAAACTACAAGCAACATAGTGTCAGGGTTGCAATATACTATGTGATTCATAACTCTAAAGTAAACAAATTTGCATACTTTCAACTATTTTGCTGGTAAAAGTGCCTACTTATTGGACTAGAAAAAAAAAATCGAATCTTCTTTTGAAAAAAGATTGACAAGGAAAAAATAGGGGAGAATCGGTGAATACCAATCACTTTTAGAAAAAAATTTGCAAAAAATATAGAATTAATTAAAAAAGTATTTTTATTACTGGAATGATTAGATAAAATATTTTAGTAATTAGAAACAACACTGATGCCAATTTTTTAAAATGGTTTAGATTAAATATTTAAATTTTCAAAACAATAAATTTGATCGCTATTGCCCACTTTGTTCGGGTAATACCGATCAGAGACTTAAAAATGTATTTTAGCTTGATGGTGCTGTTCAAAAAGGGAAAATTCAAGCTTTTTTTATATTTAAAAAACCCATAAAGAGTGTTCCAATGGGTTTTATGTCAAGATAAAACCAAGCCAATCTGGTGACTGAGGAAATCAAAGTACAAAAATAAAAAGTATATATTTGTTTATTTCTTAATTTATTAAAACTCCTGATATATTATTCCTTTTATTTTACAAGATTATCCCTCAAATGAGCTACGAAAACTTTATTTTATAAACTTTATTTCGTAGGCTTAACCATAAGATAATCAATACTATTAATATTTAAAAAAACTTGTAGTTATTAACTGACTAGATATTAAAAAGTCTCATAATATATTTACGTTTTAACCTTCCTTTAAATATTAATGATTTAGTATATTGGTTATTTAGATATTATTATTCACTGGAGACAGGCTACATTTGTCACATTTCTAACCCTCTGCATTGTCCCAGCCACTGCACTCACATGTGTCCATTTGGGGAACACAACACATCGGTACACATTGGTACACATTGGTACACATTGTTTCTACCAAGTTATTCACAAATAGAGCACAATTCATTTTCAGAGTACTCCAAAAGTTGACAGATATCATCAAGTTCACCGTCATCACAAATTTCAACTTTATTTAAACTTTCATCCTCAGAGGAGCTATCGAATGTGATATTCCTTCAAGTTTTTTAATAGGTTTTTTAATACCACTAAATTATGCAGCACAATTTTTTTAAATTTTCTTTTCAGTTCTTTTTGTATTTTATTCTTCTCTTCTCCCTTTTTTCCCTTTAACTGCCTTTAATTTTGGTATCTGTTCAGTCCATAATGGAGAGATTTCCATTAGTAAAGCTAAAGTGGTAATACAAAAAATTGCATGTTTGTATATATATATATATATATATATATATATACAGTACATACACGAATAGTACATATACATATACATATATATGTACTGTACATATGTAAAATTTATTCCATGATAGTTGTTCTTACAATTTAAATGTA
This sequence comes from Timema shepardi, assembly GCA_902151425.1. Lineage (NCBI taxonomy): Eukaryota > Metazoa > Arthropoda > Insecta > Phasmatodea > Timematidae > Timema > Timema shepardi. Next base: position 41,852 of record CABFVX010002621.1, on the reverse strand, counting down.
TTTAAATCAATGATGGGCTATGCTGATTTGCATTAGCCGCAAAGCGTAACCTGTAACACCCTATATACTCTCATCAAACAAAAATGGCGGCAAAGAAAACCAGTTGGCTAGGCTATATTTTAATGAATCTTTTAAAGGAATTATTCGTGTAAAGTAGTGGTAAAACATATTAATGTTAAATTAAAAATCTCCTTACTGTTAATATTGTTGGAGCACAACAAAATCTTGAAAACGATAAAATCTTAAATGTTCCACTAACGTCCAACCAGCAAAGCGTTTCGTCTTCAACTTTCAACAAGCATCTTTACAATATGTCTCGCTATGAAACAGAACTAATCAGAGCCTATTTCATGTGAAATCCATCGAGTAAAATGCTGATCGGTATTCACCGACTCTCCCCTATAATACCATACCAATCTTGTGACAAGGAAAAAAATACTGCATCATTGAGTGTAAATATCATTTAGTCGTATATTTTAAAGTCTAGCTATTTAAATGGAAATATAGATGAGGTTTTTTCATAAAAAATAAGATATACTAATTAATTACTATAGTATAAATGAAAATAGTTTAGTGGACGTTTACAAAATCAGGAAAAAAAAATTATCCACAGGATTTCCTTAAATACATTATTTACTGTCATACACACATTTTAATTGTTTGGGTTGTAAGGATTATTGATATTACAATTCAGATTATATTTACACATATTACATAATTATATAATCTATTATACAATTGTATAATATATTATATAATTAATTATAGATTACCACACCATGTTCATCCGGCTGTAATTACACTTAATCCATAGTTTTATAAATAACAAACATATTTTTATGTTGCATGAAGTGGTCCAACCCTTTATTTGAGTTAAGGAGTTCTTTCTCGATTACAGGCATGCCCATAAGCGATATAATTGGAGAGATTGTGGATAGTGATGCATCGATGCTATGGGGCCGTAATTATGGTCGAGATTTGGATCTCAGCAATCTCCCAATCGCTCTCAACTGTTGCTTATTCATATACTGGAAATTTAGTTGATTCACTGAACAATCTATAAATATAGCCTTAACTGCCGTGCCGCTTCTATAATTAGGTAGGTTTGTAGGTCTTGCGCTTATGTAAATATTTAGTTCATAAATTGAACTCACACTAATAAAATATTTTCATATATCTTTCCTTAGATTATGTAAACTGAATACAGCTAACCTCATCTCCGTATCACAACAACTAAATTAATATATCTCGCACTCAATTTGACTATTATTTATTCTTAATTTTTGCGTCGCGTCTTACTATCCGTTCGAGTTTTATGCTTATGTACAAATAACAATAATGGCTTAAGGGATTAGGAAGATTGTATGTAGGCCTACACGTATTTTCGTGGAGAGGGAGTGGAAAACCATTTTGGAAAAACTGCCCTCAACCGATATACGCACTCCGATGTACCAATCATCGGCAGTCTAACCTACTGTTAGAGTAGCGCCTTAGACCATGTGGACACCGAAGCGGGTGAGTGAGAGATAAAATGGTGAAATAAAAACCTTTGCATCCACGTATTCCTCCCAAGACATGCTTATCGTAGCGGTTGGCAAGAAGATGTTAAAAAGTGTCAAGCTGCGCGTGGCACAGAATGAGGGGAATATGAGAGGGGGAACTAAACAGGGTAAGGGGGTGGGCAACTCCCAAGGAAATGATGAGGAAAAAGCAAGGCGAGAGAAAGAGAAAAAGAAGACATCCGTAGCTAGGATGAGAAATTGCCGGGGCCGACATCAATATTTCATAAGGAGGGGGTGGGGGAGACGGAATGTTGGGGGTGTGTGGGGGGGGGGGTGGACTCTTTCGTTTCCAACCACCCCCTCGCTTAGAGAGAAAAAAAACACGTTAAAATTCAAGAAAAATAACATTACACAAATGGAAATTAAGGCAAGATGATGCCTTTTAGTAACGCTTTGCGCAGATGAGAAGTGGGGGGTTGAAAAATAGGTTGCGATGCTATGGGATGGGTCAGGTGGAAATGATGCTGAAAATAATAGAGATAACTTTGTTTGTCCCGGCAATTTGTCACAAGCAGAAAGTTGAAACACGATGGAGACAAAAGTTTGTAAGATATTTCCAAACATAATAAAACATTCAGATAACATATTGAAACAAATCTAAAGGATTGCACTTGAACGTTCTTTAAGGATCTCTAGATGGCATAACCAAAATTAATGTTATAACATAGAACTACATTAATTTTTTTTGGCGAAGAATCATGGGAGAATTGAAGATTAAGATTTTCTGGTCATAACAAAAATGTTCATATTACACATTTATAGAACGTCGTAGACTTCATTGTTATTATGGTAAAGTTCTCACCTCAAGACCAGATGATCGTGGGCGAAATCCCCAACTGGAGACGAGGGATTTTTCTTGAGTGATAAAAATCCTATACCACAACTTCCTTTGGAGGGTTAATAAAGCCGTTAGTCCCATGTAGACTGTGGGATATAAAATAACTCTGAAAGGTATATAAAAAAATCTTTCCCTGTAAAATTTGTAGGCACTTTCGTTCTCACTCTTAGAAACTCTCGTGTGCTGATATAATCAGTCAGTTCAGAAAGTGCACGTTAATTACCTTTAGTAAATGAAAATTTAAAAAATAAATATATATAAAGTGTTTCAGTGTTAGAGAAATATTTTCGATCAAATCATTTGAGTTATAATATAATTTTTTTATGTCTACATTTATTTTATTAAGCTGAAAATTATAAATATCTCTATTGAGTGTAAAAATATATGACCAACATGTACTGTACCTATTTGAGGATACCATTCAAAACTTTCTTCTCTGTGTTCACAATTATTGTTGTAATAGTTTTAAAAATAAGCTAAAAAAATGTTTCCCAATCAATCATTTTAATGCATTTAAATTTAAAATAATGTAAAATAATAAAATGTTTCCAGCGTGCGTATTTGTACCTTATTTTGTGGCTTAATACCTATCCAACCTATCGGCATATTTTCACTAAAACATCATTAAGTATAAATTGAAATATCCCATAACAGCATTGGCGTTGAGGGAGTTCGAGAAACCATTAAGGTAATCAAAACAAAAAGTACACCAAAACGGGTTTCGACCCTCGGTACCCGTCACCATCAAATCCAAACCAGACTAGATGGAAGCCTTTGTTCACACTCCGGTAGCGTGGAAAGACTTGACGTCTTTACAAATTATTTCCAATGCAAAAAGTATCACAAAAACGATACGTGTGAATGGTATCAACTATTCATTGGGCAATCTGTTTGTCTTGTGAATAGAAAATGGAGCAACTAAGTAAAGCGAGAATCACAAAGAGAACAGAATATTATATCGAGATACAGTAGTTCCTCTACAAAAACAAGTGACTGAAGAGATGAGTGTTGGTGGGGGAGGGGGTGTGGGGTGAGAGAAACGAAGAGGGACCAATGCTCTCGGCAAGGTCTAGCATCTACGAGGCGATCGTGATGAGAGAAGACCGTGGAACCGAACATCGTCGAAGTATCACCCCTTGGTGGGGGATAAAAGGGAGGGGGGGTAATTTTACTAACCGATTTCTCTGAGAAGGAGGTGGAAGGGGGCTATTTGGTGTGCATGTTGGAAAACGAGTGGGGAGACGTAAGGAGGGGCACTGGTGGTTGAAGATCTCCATGCCAAAGCTTCCAAAACTCCCATAATCCATTAGTAACACATGCGCCGGTTCGCTGGGCGCTCTGAAATTCTCCCCCCACACCTCTCTCCCGTCCTCTACGGACACCCTACCCATCGAGAGAGAGAGAGATAACGGGCAAGTTTCCTAGAACCCCAAGGCTCTCATGTCTTCATCACTCACACACACATCCCCAGGTCTTCAACGCCTCCCTTCTCTCTCTTGCAGCCCACAGTTAACCCCACTGTATAATTAAAACACGTCTTATTAGCCTCTCAATAATGGAATTAAATTCTCTTGGAATGTTCGAGAAACTTCAAGCTCTTCTATTCCTTTACATCTGCTCATGGAACAAATGGTTCGGTGGTTGAAAAAGATTCTTTTTATATATATATTTTAAGAAGTTTTTTTATATCTCTTACCCCTCTCCTTTTGGTATTAAAGAATTAAAATACATTATAAATTAGCCTAATGTGCTTCTTCTCGTAATGACCTCCATGAATGGTTTGTTTCCTTGTAGTGAAACTTGAGAAAGGAGAAAATCTTCGTGAAGCTTTTTAGTCGGAGGGAACAGAGAGGCGAGAAATATAAGTAGTCAAATACAGGAGAAGACTAATAAAAAAATACATTGTAAAGATGTGTTTGAGAAGGGACAAAAAATGGCCAGGTCAAAAAAAAAGTGGGAGTTCCAAATATTTTTTAGACACATCTTTAACCATCCATCTGGGATATCTGAATAATCACACTAAATAGGAATACATAGTTTAGAGGCAATGAAGCCAAATTCACGTGAAAAACTTTTAGAAAAAAACTTTCATTTAGCCTTCTTGTCTTCAGTAACCCTTAGTGACGCCTTAGACCATGCAACCACCGATACAGGTTTTTATGGACTTACATTTAGGCCTATTGTAAGATATAAACTGGTAAAAGCAGTCCCCTAAGACAATGCATGGTTCCCCTTGGATGCTATAAATTATAGTTTTATTTTATCACCACGTATTACCATCTGTAAGGCTATACATATATGATATTTACTCTAACGGGGTAAGGATCAGGAAGGAATAATTAAAGAGGTGATATACTAACACTTTCATGGGAAGAGAGTAGGAAACCATTTTAGAAAAATAATTCTCAATAGACCCGATCTAGAGTCGAACCCCGTTGGTTGTGTATCCTATTTTATCTATCTCTATTGTTTGTTTATCTACTGTTACTATCCAAATTTGCTTTATTTTAATATATCCCCTATGAATGTACATTTTTTGTGACTCGCTATGCGGCCAATATTTCTATTATTATTATTATTATTATTATTATTATTATTATTAATATTATTATTATTATTATTATTATTATTATTATTATTCTGTATGTACCATTATTATAATTAGTTTTAAATTATTATATACATAGCATTTAAGAATTAAATGAACATTGTAGTGGTTAAGTGTAAGAAAAGACACTGGCCTTAACTTCGCCCAAATCAAAACGATATTATTATTATTATTATTATTATTATTATTATTACTATTATATCTCCCCGATATCAGAAGGCCAGTCAAACACGAGAGTGACGTCTTAAACCATTCAACCACTGAAGCTGGTCAATCTATAGTATTTATTATTATTATTAGAACCGCGTCTTACTACCCGTTCGGGTTATACGCACTTACGCTAATGTGTAATGGTAGGGTGATTGTGAGATGAAATGGAGGACCTACAGTTTAACGTGGAATCCGAACCACGGTGGAGGCCTGGCATTCCTCACATTCACAAGATGTCTTGTCAGAGGTGAAGGAAGGGTTAATCTATAGTAGTAAAGGTCAAGGAAATCAAACAATGTACAAACTGGTTCTGACGGAAAGAATCTTTATTTGACAGTTAAAATGAAATTTTAATATGTAGCCTATATACCTCAATTAATATTGTGACAAGAAGCATACAACTTGGATCTATAATATAAAAACTTATCCATCTATACTATAATTTAAATTAATATCAATATTGACAGAAATATATATTTTTTTTAATTTTCTATTTTTTTTTTACCAGAATCCTACTATATGAAGGATCTGAAGTGGAAAATTATAGTTTTAGGAACAAACAAGTTTATTTTAGCTATGACACCTTTAATAATAATCTCAATAAATATAGTTAATAACGTTGTTTATAGAAGAGACTATGAAATATGGTTTTTATTAGAGAAGAAATTAATAACGACTAAAATTTATATTTATATATTATGAGAGTGTTCATTACTGTGCAATACATTTTAATCCTCTCCCTCCTTACATCATACAGCGTTATTTATGAATATTCTTTTTTTTTTTACCTTTACTTTCCACTTATTTTTAAAATACTTGAATAGTTTACTCGTTCCACTTTACAGGCAAGAATTATGTAATTGTGATTGAATACAATAAAATAATTTTTATCGCTATAAATACACACACTAAATATTATCACAAACATTTTTGTATATATATACATATATATTACATAATTATAAGGGGGTGCCTTGGTACATGAACGAAGAATGTAACTTAAACACGAAATGTAGCCAGAAGTTAAATAACAAAGCATAGATGCATCCAAAATAGTCCTGTATTGGAATCCCTTAAGGCGTTGTCTTTATTCGAAAGTTATGTATATTTACTAGTCTATCTTATAAAAATATATCTGTGAACTTTTTACCACATAAGTAAAGCTGTTAAATAGCCCTAACATTCCTCTACCTTCCTCTTTGTATAGTAATAATAATAATAATGATAATAATATCACTGATCAGAGTTACATAATTATTGCAAAGTTTCAAAGTTCCCTTTCAAATACGGTGTCATTTATATTTCACAGTACTGAACATAAGCACCGAGTTTAGCTGAGCTTATCAGGTTGTATTTGAATTATGACACACAATTATTTGAAACCCGATGACATACAATTTATATATGAACTGTAACATAATACCATTACATACTTACAAACCGATGTTTTTTTGTTTTGTTTTTTGATACTCTCAGTAGCATGCTATGTTATTTAGTGTTGCCAGGGTAAGCAAATTTAGTTTAAACTTTAGCCTTCATGTGTTCTTCTTAAGTCAACAACCCGAAGGTTAGTTTGAAGTGATTTTTATCCATCCGGTGCTAATTCATGCACTCAGCCCTTCGGCTTGTTAGTGCTGCCTACACCATCTGGTATAAATCCCATGTATTAAGGGAAGTCAGATGGTGGCATGGTTCCCTTTTCCTTCCACGTTGAATTTCTAAGGGCGAGTGCGAAAGGGCCTACCAATAGTGTCGGGAAAGGTTTTTTCACATACTTCCCAGGGATCTTGTACACTCCATAATTGACATTGAACTGACCGCTTTACTTCCTCTCAACTTGTGAATGTGGGGAATGCCAGGCCTCCACCGTGGTTCGGATCCCATCGTTAAACTGTAGGTCCTCCATTTCATCTCACAATCACCCTACCATTACACATTAGCGTAAGTGCGTATAATCCGAACGGGTAGTAGGAAGCGGTGCTAATAATAACAATACTCCCCCTCCGAATAAAGATGTGCTATGAATTTTTATTGTTCAAGAAAAATCTGCCAATCTCGCCTGGGTTTGAACTCAAGCCCATCGAGTCCTGTGGCGAGCACTTTAACACAAGACCATTGAGGTCCACAATTTGTAATAATACCCACAATAATAAAATATTTTGACAAGTATCAACAGAAATTAATTTCCCATGTAAGGTACTGTACATATTGCAGAGCTGTGTCTGATTAATTAAAGGTGACCATGTAGACGATAATTTTATAACAGACACAGTTTTAATAAGCGTGTAATACTGCGGAAAAATTCCGTGACACGCCACTGGATACATCCGATGGTAATACTATAGGTGATTTGGAAAAAACCAACAGATGGAATGCAATTGTGTCGGTTAGTGGGAATGTATATCTTAATAGTGACAAGGCAATATTTAAAGTAAATGGTACAGACGTTCTGCCACATTTTTCTTAATATAGACATCTACTAAAGACTCGTAATATTTGTGAAATGAAATAATAGGTATATACATTATTTTATACATAAATCTACACCAATGATCATAAATGAAGATAATATTATAAACTTATTAGAAGAAATTGAGAGAAGAGAAACATCTTTCAAAGAGCATAAGAATCGAATAATTCATTTTCAGAGACCTAGTTAAAAAAGTATATATATTGGCTTATAGCTCAGAAATTATTGGTTTTATAAAAATATATATTCAAATAAATGATTATTTTTAACAGTACTACAACTTTACAATGATAAATTACTACATATCTCAAATATTTGCGGAGAAATAAGGCCAATTTTTAAAATTTTCCACTTGTGAAGTAATCTCAAAGTAATTTTAATGATAAAATGAGAGTTGCCATCTTGTTTATATTGATAAAGAGTGTTTATATATATAAAATTTAATCAAACTGATTAGAGTGAATTTAGATAATTTTTTCCCTCTCCCTTTTGCCCTTCAGTAAACTACCCTTAAATTTAGGGTTGGATATCTAATTTCAAAAATTACTCGGGAGAACATTATTAAATCCCTAAAAAAAAGTTTTAGACAAATTTGTTAAATGGTTTTGGCTCTACGCCAAGATACAGACACACAGATGGCAACGTGAAAACCACATTTTCATTTCAAGGGTCATGAAACATTGACAACGTTGATTTTTTAACGATCACAATTCTTGTCTCTCTGAGATATAGAAAGAAAGTTAGAACGATAGTTAAACTAATTTTAATTCTGATGTTGTCAAGTGAAGAATGCAGAAAGCCACAACTTTGGTTCTAGTGTAGTTTAAGATTTAATTTTCTGGTTAACGGGTGTGAGATGGGCTCTCGGACTTTTCCCTGAATAGCTAATAGTCCCAGGTTCAATACTCAGCATAACAGAAACATTTATTATTGGGATGGTTGTAATTTTCTAGTGATGAACTGTTTAAGAGTTCACTTGGTTTTTCCCCATGTAACGAAATAATTATATGATTCAGTTCATCTATAATAATAAAAGGAAGTGTTTGTTTGTGTACGATGCCCATCCAAATCTCCAGCAAGCAGAGATCTGACATTTTTAGCATAGGTGGATGGAAAGGAGTCCAAATGCACCTCAAAGCCGTATTTATAAAATTTTAAATTAGCTTTTTAATTAGGCTATTTTTAACAGATTCTTAAGCAAATATTGTTAATCTGGCTCAGAAAAACGTTTAAGAGATAACTGTAATAAGATATATGCCGCTTCCTTCTTGGAAAAAAAAAGTGTACGAAATAGACCGTAATTCTAAACCATTTTTGTGGGGGGAAGGGCGGAGGACGTAAGGGGGGCGCTTATATAATTCTTATAGCACAAAGGGTCACTGTCAACGCCATGCGTGACTTCTAGTATTTAATAATCATCATTATGTCATCAACCTTAAGATATGTTTACAACAGCTCTTCACTTTTTCCTACCCTCGTCATTTTCTTTTACATCTTGGTACCTTATTCTGCCAAAATCGTTCGCTATCTGATTTCTGTACACCAGTTTTTGTATCCCTCTTGAATTTCTCTCCCCCACGTTTCCTTCTATAAATAGCTTCGTCAAACTATCAGGTCTCAGTTAATGTCATACCATGTTAGCTTCTCTTTGCTCTACACCTTTCCAAGGTTTCCTATCTTCATTTTCTTTTCCTAGCTTTTATTAAATACTTACAATAAAATACGACTAATCAGTTCCACCTGAAGTAAAGAAGAAACTTTTAGGCTTAGGTCTAATATGTCATGTGGAACAATTTGATAAAACATGAAGGTTTGTTAAGTCCGTTTTATCAGCTATACACAAATTGTGGCGAAAGCATATATTGTACCAAGTAAGGAGCATTATAAGGTCGAGTTTGATGCTAATGCACCTCAGTTTACTTGTGGTGGTGTGAAACCATATAATTTGAAGCTCCGAAATGGTGCAACATTCCTGTACACAGGCATAGCAGAACTATTTTCTCCATCCCCTTTTACTACCCATCCAGGTTATTCACAAAATTAAACTAGTTCAGTAGGGATGAAGAAGATTCACTACTAATCTAAGATATTCACATAATTACACTAATGGAATAGGAATGGAGAATATATAATTTACAAAATGTATACCTGAATTTGAGTTTAGATAGAATGGAAGAATATTTATGAAATACTCTATTAAAACAACGAACCGGGATTCGATACTCGAACACCCCATCACTCGTCTCCGGCCAATCAGCCAAGAGGATACTGAAAACTTGTTAGTTCAGATTTAAGATGATAAGCTTGCTAAGGCCATCAAGGGGTGATACTTTTAATGATTATGTTCATATTTAAAGAAAACAGCGAGAGAAAAATAAATTCTTGCGACAAGGAAGTCGGATAGAAATTTTAAAATAATTTTAAATAATTAAATTTTAGGAAACGAGCTCTAATAATAATTATATTAATGATGAAATTATTAAATATTTAGATTTAAGTTGATAATCTTAGAGGCTTGGTGCAAGAATCGTCCATTTGTAAAACACTAAATCTTTCAGGAGAAGAAAAAACCTAAACAAATATATGTAAAAAACCCAAATTAATCCCGCTATTTAATAAGTTATGACATACATATATTTTTAGAAATTGTAAAACTCATTCAATCATCATCATCATCATTCGAAGTTTCCTCCTCTGTGGGTCGTCTGGCACATCTTCTTCCATTCCTGTCAATCTCTCCAAACTTCTCCCTCAGCCACGCGTTTCCAGTCCGCTCCTTTATCTTCCATGTTCTTCTGAGCTTGGTCCATACATCTCTTCCAAAGTCTTTAAATATGTCTTCTACTCTTCTCTCTGTTCTGTAAGGCTTTCTTAAGTATTTTGTCCCTCTCCATTATCATCTCATGACCTAAGAACAAAAACCTTTTTATCTTCAGTGTTTCTTCTAATGATATAACTTTTAAACCACCCCTAATTATTTCATTCCTTATCCTGTTTCTTCTTGTTACATTTTCAATGTCCCTCAGGAACATCCTCATGCTGCTGCCTTCAATCTACTTAAATCTCCCTTTATCCATATCCAGATTTCAGAGCCGTATACAGATATAGGATAGTAATGTGCCTTACATAACAAAGTTTTGGCCTCTTTTCCTATATTCCATTGCCAGATTACATCCTTAACCACCTGGAAGAATTGTCCTCTCTTCCATATCCTTTTTCCTATTCCCTTCTGAATCTTACTGTTTGCGGTAATCTTACTTCCTAGATAGCAGAAATCTCCCCCCTTTTAAAGTTCCTTTCCATTTATTGTTACTTTCTTTGCTGGGTTTGTTGTTCTAACCACCTTAGCCATCTTGCTCTTTTTCACGTTCATGTCTAATTCCTATGTTTTCATCCCTCCGACTCATTTATCTCCAAGTCCTGTTCCGACTTCTCTCGGGTCATGACATAATCAACCTATGCCTTCACCTTCAGTTCTCCCGGGTTTATGTGACCCTGGACTTGGGCTATCATTTCATCCAGTACAATATTAAACATGATTGTGATAAAACGCTTCCCTGTCTCTCCTTTCTTTTTGGAACCATTCAAAGTGTTTATATTCTTACACAATTTTCACACCTACAATATATGTTCCTTAATCATTCCACGATCCCTTCACTAACTCCTCTTTTCATAAACCCAGCTATATACTTTCTCTGAGTACTTCATAGGCCTTTTTTTTATGTCAATGAAGGCTATCATGGTATCTTTACTATAGGCCCATATTTTTTTAAATGATATAAACTACCCTAAATTTCAATTTAAAAAACATATTTGACCTGCTCTTGCAAAAATAAATATATATATTTTTAATAACTTTCAAATTTTTGAAGATAGTAAGTAATCTATTAAATATTGTTTATAGTTTATATTTTTAGATCATTGAATGGCTGTTTCTATTTATGAAGTTAAATATATCAAATGAAAGGTTATAGATGTGATTTAATATAAAAAAAGAGTAATGGGAACCAACATAATTGATTTTTGCTCGTAACGGATAAATGGTCAAAAGTTGTATTCATAAATTTGCGCTTATGTTTGAAATATACAAAATATATTTATCCCAAAGAGCTTGGAAAATTTCCGTAAAGAAATAATATATTGTGTAAAACTAGTTCTCACCCATTGGGGAATCTGACCGGTTCTTGTACTGTACTCTAATTTCGTACTAATAACCAATAGTTCCGTAAGTCACTATTTCTATCGGGCCTTCTAACACTATATATACCGTGACAATATTTAAATAATTTACATCTCCTACATTCAACTGTGGCTGGGTTCTCAAAGGCAATACAATTCATTGCTACAAAAGGGAAGAGTGAGCTAAGAATCCCATATTAATGCACCTGGTTGGTGTTTTACCAATTTTTCTCATCTAAGTATTTACATCCTCTATTAACATTAATTCTCATGTATTATTTTATAAGGAACTCTTCTAATCCGTTCTTAGATTAATATGGTTTACCAGCAATCAACCCTAATTTTTTTTTTTTTTTTTAGAAAAACGAGCAAACGCTCTTATTTATCATGTAAAACATTCCCTAGCTACACAATTTGAATAAAATTGTTTAACAATTTAAAAACAAATAAAAAATAGTCATAAGTAAACTACCTTTAAATATTTAAAAAATACAAACTTAGTGATATATATTATATTAAATACAACCAATTTATCAATTATGAACAAAACAGTTGGTGTATTTTTCTGAATTTCTAATTTTTAAAATCAGTCGTTATTTAACTACCTTTAATTAATTTAGGGATATAATAAATGTAATGATTTGGCCTCAAGGTATGATAATATTTAATTCAAACATAATATTTGTATAAAACCCTTGAAACCATTTCATCTGTAGTTCCAAAGACAGACGGACCCACTTTTTTGGGTTCAGGGATACAACCACAATGAAATAATTTACAGTAGTAACTTTAAGTTTTCAATTATTTAATGCCTTTTACTTTAAGCCCTCAAAAATGCAATTAAGTGCAAAATATTTTTCAATTGGGAGCACCAATTCTCCAGTTCATCTTTGAGATACCTTTCTAATCCTCTAAGAAGACTGGCTAACAGTAATGGAACAAGTTGTTCATTGCCCTCAAAGATGATTAGGTACTAGGTGAAAAATAATGTAAACCAGCCCTGAGCAAATTACGGCTTGTGACCTTTCATGTATTTTTATGTGGCTCTCGAACAATCGCCTTTCTATCCACGGGAAAACAAATTAGTGCTAATAATATCAGAATTAAAATATATATTCTTATAAACGTAAATAACAGTTGAAAATATGGCAGTATATAAAAGTGTGTTAATGCCAACATTGCTTTATGGATGTGAAGCGTGTGTTTGTCAGGAGAAACACAAGAGTAAGATGAATGTGGTTGGAATGAGATATATATAAAAAAAATTAAGGTGGACGAACTCGTATGGACAGAGACAGTAATGAATGAGTGCTGAATGAGTACGGTATAAAAGGAAATCCAATAGGTCAATGTGAAAAAAGTGTCTTAAGTTGGTGTGAGCATGTTGAGAGGATGAGTTTTGCTCGAGTGACGAAGCATAATATATGAAGGTAGAGTGTGTGGATCAATAGGAAGGGGTGGGCCATGAAAGACGTGATTGAAGGTTGTAGGCCAATGTGTGAAAAAGATACACATTAAGCATTTTAAGAATAAAATACCATAAATATGACTCGATATATGGATGTTGTTGAAGCGAGGGAAGTATGCAAGGATAAGGAACTGTGGAGAAAATTAGTGAGTTTGGAATAAGTAAGGATTACAGATTCTTGCCTACCCTTTAAAGTAATGGGTGTGATTAGGTATGTGCATATGTAAAATATATATATTCAACACACCGATGAACATTTACAGTCAGTTTAGATAATATCAAATACTAAATTTACACCTGACATTAAATAAATAATTAAAAATATGAAAAAAATTGCATTCTACTCATTATGTTCGATTTTGTTTGAGAATCACTGCCTTTTATATAATACTTTTGTTTTTATGCTGTCTATATTACTTTTACATTCTCTCTACCCCTTGGAGAAAGAAGAAATTGTTCTCATCAAAATATAAAAATTAGAGATTTTTATAAATGTCGATGAAACCGAAATGTGGTTTTCGTGATGTTGTATGTTTGTTTACCTGTCTGTTACTGGTAATAGAACCGAAACCATTTTACCGATCAGGCTAAAACTGGTAACTTAGGGTTTTCATAAGGTTTCCCAGAGGTGGTTTTGGGATTATATATCAAACTCTAAAATTAAGGATAGTTAATTTAAGGGGGAAAATAGATTAAATTAATTTTCTTAAAATCCGCTTTAACGATTTTGATTGAATTTTGTATCTACGCCTCAATTAAAATGAAAAAACAAATTACCATCTCTCAGTTTCATCCCCAACTATAAATATATGTATATATTTATTTAGGTCGATGATATATTAGTTTGATTGTTTTGTTCTTTTGTGGATAGAGATTCTACACTTTTCTTAAAGTTTCTATGACAGTTTTTTCCCCATGTATTATCTTTGGTGGAGTGTTTCTGCAACAATATATATTATTTAGTCTAATAGATTTGACAAGTTTTTAATAAATGTCTCTATTTTGATATTAAAGGGTTATAAAGTTTATTCAGTGCAAGCTACCATTTATTTTTTATTAAATTGGGTCTTCCAAAAAAAATTATTCATATTTTAATTGGCAGCCCATTTTCATATTTACATTCTCAATGCCAAAAGATTGACCAAGGCCTGATCTAGACGTGTGAATTTCCCAAGAATCATTAACCGGCTCTCAGCCTTCACCTCTCAGCATTTCAACTGCACAATCTCATTGGTATTTTTCATCCCCCAAACACAAGCACTGTCATAAAAGAGAAAGATACAACTATCAAAATGCTGCTTCACGTAGTAAGCAAGTTGACTGTCGGGTTGATAAAGCTTTATTTCATCTCATAGCAATGTGGATAATAAAAAATGGTGGGTTGAGGGGGAACTAGAGGAGAAAAAAAAAGCGTCGACATTGGTTTTCCTGATCTTAAAACATGGAATATCTCTCCCCTCCACTCTGCCTCGTCCAAAGGTCCCACAGTATATTACAAGACCTTTCTACGAGAGAGACAGACACACACATATAAAAAACTTTAATTACTTTTCTGGGAAAGGAAGACGCAGAGAAGGTATATATTCCTACAAAGCTTAGCCATGTTTAACATATTTTTTATAGTCTTACTCTGTCATCTCAGGGAATACTTGAAACCTACGTACCCAGGCAGCTTGGAAATATAATATGACAGTTCTGTTAATCTGTGTGGTTATTAGTTTGAAAGTTAGAATTTTGGTTTTAGTGAAGATTTAGTACTTCTGTTACAATCGGTTTTACTTACCCAAACTGAGCTTATGGGTACAATTGAGAGGGGGTTTATTTTATGTGAAAATAATTATTCATATACATAGCTTCTTTCTGACAATATTAATACTATTTCAGTAACATTTTAAATTTAATTAAAATATATTCAATACAAAAATTGATATTTGGCAACTCTTCAAATTTGACCAGAGTTTAAAATTTTGAATATATAATTTAAACTCGGGAATGGCTTAGAGTTAATCATAATCAGAATAATCTTAGTCTATAAATTGTAAATTAATGTCAAAATCAAGAGAGGTTTCAGTTTCTTATTCTTTCTCTCTCTCTCTCTCTCTCACACACACACAAACACGCGCGCGCGTTAGTAAATATGTGTAAATGTATAATTTGATTTTAATACATTATATATGATTTTCATAAATGAATAAATAATAATACGTGCAAATATATAAAAATATGCCGAGAGTAATTTGTAAATATTTTTATAAATTCAATTTGATTTTTTAGATTATTTATACTTATTTTTTATGAAATTAAATATAATACAGATGTTCAGAATATACTTGATTTTACTTTTTTGTATGTATCTAAGGCAGACAATTAAGGTGATCCCTTGGTGAGCAAGAAATTTCTGCGCAGACGTTTGGCTCAGACGTAATATTTAATTATACTATGATTTATTTAAAAATATGGCTCACGCCAAAATAAAGTTTAAAGATTACAATATGACTATGTTTTTATTAATGATCCTGTAGTTTGAGTTTTATTAATTTACAATAATGTGTGAAAATATGACATTAGCTTATTTTCAATGACCTATTAAGCATATATGCGGAGCTATGAGGTTAGACTTAGTAAAAAAAGGGCTCTATATTTAGCCCTCTAACAAATACGGTAATCTTTTGATAAGTTCAAAAAATAGAATTTAAAATAATATCTGAAAACCAGTAGCAAGCTTTCGTATTTTCCTTGAGATACAATTTTCCTATTTTTCTTTGACTTTTCTTTTTATGTTATTATTATTATTATTAGCACCGTGTCTTACTATCCGTTTTGGTTATACGCACTTACGCTAATGTGTAATGGTAGGGTGATTGTGAGATGAAATGGAGGACCTACAGTTTAACGTGGAATCCGAACCACGGTGGAGGCCTGGCATTCCCCACATTCACAAGCTGTTTTGTCAGAGGTGAAGGAAGGGTTTGGTAATCAGATAAATCTCTGCCGGGACCAAGGATTGAACCCCGGCCACCAGCATAGAAGTCTGACACCTTACCCCTAGACCACCGGGCCACCTTTCTTGCTATCGAAATGACAGAGAGTGGTTGTAGGTGAAGGGTGAAAGGGAGTTTAATAACATAGAATTAGTTCCAGGAAATATAAAGACCATTGTATTTTAAGCCATGTAGCAAATAATAAAACAGAAAAGTGTAAATTAAAGTATACGAGGCAGAGCCTCTGAAGAGTAAATTAGTTGTAAGGGAGTTCCTTAAATAACTCTCTGAGTTTTACTTTTATTTTGTGATAAAAGTTGAGTTCAACAAATCTGGAGTTAGCGTTGTGTATACAACGGCTTATAGGGCTTTTCTTGTAAGAGTTATTGAGAAAAAATAATTTAGGATTTAAGGAGGCCCGAGAAGGGACAAGAATACCTACGTTATCGAGGGCAAATTTACAAGAAATTACGCTATCGAAAATATTAAAAACAAAATAATAGTAATAATAATCATTCAATTTAAATTTCCTTTATTATAGTTAATAATAATAATAATCTATTTTTCACGGAAAATGGACTGCAACAAACTTATGTAAAATTATCGTTATAGGGAATTTCAAAAGAAAGCTACCTTGAATAATACATTAAATGCTCAATAATCGTTCATTCATGATGATCGAGTTTGTAATTGAAGCAGCCTGGCGACTAGCATGTGGAGTTTCCAGTCACTAATTACAGTTGCGTTGTGAACCGGTCAGCAAAATCTAGTCCCGTGAGTGAGCCTCCATTGACATACATTATCGGTGACGCTCAAGATACTGGTTGGTAAAATAGGTTTCACTCGCGTCACTTTTGAGCCTTATTTGAGTAGCTTCGTCAGTGAAGAGTATTAGTGCAGATATTACATTTGTAGTTTTATCGTCAAGAATTTAGATTATGTTTCGTTAATTTTGGGACAATCCAAACAGTATTTTGAACTTCAAGGTCCAAAAAACCAGAGTCACTTTTGGTGCCCCAAAAATTACTTATTGCCTTTATCCAAATAATGGTTCTCCCTTTTGAGTACATCGTGAAAATTAATTTATCAGTCTTTAGGAACAGAGCAGAGCCCTTAGAAACAATACAGAGAACATCGAATGAGGTAATTTGCGAGGCTCTGTACAAAAACTTAAACTGATGATGAATACCAACCCAATAAAATAAGAAAGCATTAACATAATATTATAGATTATCAATATAAAAAGTAAATAAATAAAATTATAGTACATTCAATTATATAATACGACAAACACTATAAAGTAATCAAATGTGATATTGACTTAGCTAAAGATTAAAAAAACTTTATATTTTTACTATTTTATTTCTAAATAAAATTTTCAATATAATGGTTCTTTAATATTTATGTAACGATCTATTTCAGATTAGAAAAATAACAAAATTATAAAAACTCTTTAAACAGTAACTATTTATTTTCTCAGAATAAGCTTCTCAGATATATATTCAGTAAAATTAATATATATATATATATATATTTATATATTCTTTACTCTAAAATAATGAAAGTTATAAATTGGCAACACACTCTGACAAGTAGCTGCTTTAAAACAAGATTGTGATGAAGAGGGGGGAAGGGTAGGGGGTAAAGAAGGGAGGCTATCTCACAAGCACTAAAAGTTGAAAAGAGTTTTATAGAGTACATCGTGCTTACCTCAGTTTGTGTTTTCTGAGGCAGAGGAGGGGGATCCAAAGAGAGAGTTGGTTGAAGGGAGGGCCAGGGAGAGAGGGTTCGGCATTACGCTGTAATGAAGACTAATGACGGTTAAGCCTCGCTTCATTTAATAACGCGATGTCTTCGTGCCATCCCCTAACAAGAGTGGTGGGGGATGAGAATAGAAGGGGGAATCACAAAGCTAAAAACGAGGAACCACCAATTTCCCCTTGTACCGCAACGTCACATCTTTTGCGCGGGAATAACAATCAAGGTAAGTTAAGAAAATAATATATTGTTTTTAATTTCGGCCATCACCCGCTTTGGTATCCACGTGGTCTAAGGGGTCGCCCTCGCAATAGACTGGACTGCCAATGAAGGGAAGATTGAGGCTCAAGTACCCGTTGGGTGTAGTGACGTAGTTTTTACTAAATGGTTTTCCTTTTTCTATCCACGCAAATATATCTATATACTAATTATTAATGTTGGATGGAAGTTGACGCGAGAATATTCCAGTGTTTTCGCAGTTTTTATAGCAATTTTTATGGCCGAAATAAATAAAATATTACTCCAGTACAAATATATAGTTTAATTTTATTCCCGTGTTGGCCCCAAAATTTCTTGAATATCTCTAAAGGGTGTTCTGGAATCTAATTACGACTTTTTCTCTTCTTTTAAAATGTTTGTTAGATAATGCCACCATGCCCATGACATGTATTTAGGAACTGTTGATATCAACATGTGAAGAAAATTAAACTATACGTTTGTAGTGGAGCAACATTTTTTTGTTTTGGGCAAAACGTTTTGCCTCAAAAATTGATTAAAAAAACACTCACCTTTTCTCGTGTTCTTTTCAATCCCACCTTAATAATTAGTATAGAGACGTACAACCCGAATGGGTAGTAAGACGAGGTGATAAATAAATAAAGAATGAAGGGCGATAAGAAAGCGTTTCAACGTGCAACATTGACCTCCGGGAGAATAGAAAGCTCCGATAAACAAGTCATATTAAATCATTTGTTCCCCACCTGAAGATCGTGGCATATTTAATGTGAGTTCGCATTGCATGTTAGGGTGATGGATAAATGTTTACTTTTTAAAGTTATTATAATAATTATAATAGTAAGGAACACAATTCAATTAAAAACGAGTGGTTACAAGGGAAAAAGGCTAGAAAAGTTACATCATACACATTTACAAGGATAAAAACTTTTATATTACAAAGCTCACAGGACCCTAGGAAATACTTTTCTTAAAAATAATAATTTAAATATGAAAAATACTTCTCTTAACAATAATATAAAGTTTGTTAGTAGGTCTGATGAGTGTCTAACAGATATCAACTCTCAATTTGAGTTAAATTTGTACTTTCTTCAATTTACTCTGTAACCTTCAAATGTAAGCCGTTAAATTATATATAAAAAAGACATGGCAGCCCACGTAGAAATACTACAACAAAATAATAAATGAAATAATATTCACTGTAACTTACTCTTTGGCCTAAGGAACTAGGAACACTGTTACAGAAAAATTGAGAAAAGAGGAAAAGCTTTGTACAACAAAGAGCAAAAGAATCAAATTCATTTTCAAACACCTGAATTAGAAAGTTTATATGTTAGATTATTGAAATATATTTTAAAAAAAAGTTTGGTATCTTTAATAGTAGATCTACTACAACTTTACAATGATAAGATATTTCATATCTCAAATAGTTGTAGAGAAATGATGAAAATTTGAAAATTCCCTCTTTGTTAAGACCCTCAAAACCATTTTCATGAGAAAATGATAATTTTGATCTTGTTTATACTAATAAATAGTATCTAGATATAACATGTAATCTAAATCGTTTGAACAAATTATGAGAAAATCAATTTTTTATCTTTTTTCCTTTCATTAAACTAGCCTTAAATTTAGGGTTTAACATTTAATTCCAAAAACCCCTCGGGGGAGAGGGGGGTCTTATGATCACCCCAGATACCAAGTTTTCACCCAATATGTAAAATAGTTTCGGCTCTAGCCCAAGGTACCATGTTGCGAAAACAACTTTTTATTTTATTTCAGGGAGTCATGAAACGTCAACATTTATCAAATCTCTAGATGGAATTTTTTGACATCACAATAATTTCTCACAGCTCACAATTTCTCACAGAGGTGTCGAGAGAAAGTAAAAATGTGTTAAGTTACTGCTTAGACTCTATTTGGTTACTCAATTGAGAGTTTCTGGTTGTAACAGTCTCGAATGGTGCTACTAGAATAACATCCAAAATACCAACAAGGCTAGTTGATTCACTTTTTTAGGCATATTAGTTGCATTTGTATAATAAATGTAAAAGCAATTTACAACAATTAAAAGCATATAACCCGAACGGGTAGTAAGACGCGGTGCTAAATAAGAATACAACAATTAAATCAGTTATGTGAGCCTAACGCCACGTTATTTTGGTTTAATGGTGATTGTGATTCAAATTTTGACCATCTGTAATGAGAGTAATTTTTCTTAAACGGTTTCCCTCCTCTCTCTCCACACGAAAAAATTTTGATCGTCCTTCAATTATGCATAACCCACAAGTATAGTTAAATGCGGATAGCTCGGATAGCCTGTAGGGTTCAGTGAAAATTATTTAAAAATTAAAATATGTCGACGATTGTCTCAAAAGACAAAAACTGTGGTCAAACCCTGGAACAAAGTTGGAAACCACTGTACTAAATAAAGTAAGTATTGTAAGTTATGACACACTGGGAGCGAGGTCAAGTTTAATAACCTCTCGCACAAATCTCAAGATTAAAATATTATGAGCAATAAACAAAGTTTTATTGTTATACAAATAAACTGTAAAATTAATTTTGCAATAAATAATATGAGTAAATAGGTCATTTAACTTTACATATTAATGTGCACTCCCACAATCACCTCAGTATTCTCAAAATTGTGTATTAATACGAAGGTGCGTATACATTATGCGAGCCGAGCCTGTAATGT
Source organism: Timema shepardi (assembly GCA_902151425.1). NCBI lineage: Eukaryota > Metazoa > Arthropoda > Insecta > Phasmatodea > Timematidae > Timema > Timema shepardi. Next base: position 20,846 of record CABFVX010002621.1, on the reverse strand, counting down.
AACATTTAATGTAGTTCTCGTCAGTTTTAGACGTGGAACGAGTACGCTGCAAGCATCCTATGAACCATTGGTGAAACTAGCACGCCTTAAGCATCCTCTGGACCATTGGTGAAACTAGCATGCCTTAAGCATCCTCTGGACCATTGGTGAAACTAGCACGCCGTATGCATCCTCTGGACCATTGGTGAAACTAGCATGCCTTAAGCATCCTCTGGACCATTGGTGAAACTAACACGCCGTAAGCATCCTCTGGACCATTGGTGAAACTAGCATGCCGTAAGCATCCTCTGGACCATTAGTGAAAGTAGCACGCCGTAAGCAACTTCTGGACCATTGGTGAAACTAGCACTCCGTAAGCATCCTCTGGACCATTGGTGAAACGAGCAAGCGACGTAATAATGATTTCATCTCAATTCAATATTTACGAGGGTGCACTATATTTCAATTTAATTAGCCATCTTAACTCTACTAAATGTCTGATAACGAATAAGCCTTAATTATGTGCAGTGCTGCTATGCTAATTATGGCCAATCTATTTTAAAACAATCATAACTAAAGTCTCGCTGAGGGTGGTATTTGATTATATAAAAAAACAGGCTGGTTAGTAACTATTGCGAGATTTAAATTTACAACACATTAGTGAACAATACAAAAACTTAACCAGGATGTCTCCCACGTACTTTAAGAATTTGCAGAGTAAAATAAGACTGAAAAATCTAATTATTCTTTGTTTGCAAAATATCTTTTGCTTGTCCTGCTAATGTGGTGATATCCTTGCAGGCATATTTCTTCAGATTATTTTTATAATAGTTTTTATACTTGCCTACTTGGGGTCTCATTAAACACTATGGTTTTTATAAGAATCTATCAACTGAAATTCAGAGTCCTCATACCATAGACTGACGAATCCCTTTGTGTTTGCAAGTTGTTCGTAGCGTCCCCGTAGCATGCTTGTAGCGTACTCGTAGCGTGCCCATAGTCTGCCCGTAGCCTGCCCATAACCTACCCATATCGTGCCCATAACGCGCTTGTAGCGTGCCCGTAGCTTGCCAGTAATCTGTTCATAGCGTGCCCGTAGCCTGCCCGTAGCTCGCTCGTAGCTTACTCGTAGCGTGCTTGTAGTTTGCTTGTAGCTTGTTCGTAGCGTGCTCGTAGCGTACCCGTAACTTGCTCGTAGCACGATCGTAGCTTACTCGTAGCGTGCTTGTAGTTTGCTCGTAGCGTGCTCGTAGCGTGCCCGTAACTTGCTCGTAGTACGATCGTAGCATGCTCGTAGCTTGCTCGTAGCGTGCTCGTAGCGTGCCCGTAACTTGCTCGTAGCACGATCGTAGCATGCTCGTAGCTTGCTCGTAGCGTGCTCATAGCGTGCCCGTAGCGCGCTCGCAGACCCTTCCCAGACGGATTTGTTACATTACAGGCTTGGCTCGCCTCATGTATACCGACCGGTATTAAGAGGAACTGTCCAAACAGATGTATTGCAGGTTATACTTACATCTGGGGCTAAGCAGACTAAGCGTCAAGTGGATCTAGTTCAGTGTGCTGGTGATGTGAAGGTCAAGGTTTGAATCCCAACCGGGTGTGTTGAAAGTGTTCTTTTTATAGATGGTTTCACATTCTCTCACCACAAAAATGGGCACATTTCACACAATTATAGTCCACCACCTCAGTTCAGTCGGTAGCGTGTCTGCCTACTGAGCTAAGAATACCGGGTTCGATTAAGAGAATGGCCAAAAAATATATCGTTGGTGAAATGTATGTTTCTCTTTTTAAACCTATGAATTAAAGGCTGGGGGCTGGACGTTGTGTTTGTTCGAGATTTATGTTAGTTTATAAGTCGTGAGTTGATGTAATCAGTTGGTTCAAAATATTAACATTAAATACCTGAAATAATTATTTTAAATAATGAAACATATAATTATGCATTCCAAATTCACACCTCATTATTGTAATTAAATTTGGATAGCCTTGACGGGTAGTAAGAAGTGATAAATAGAAATATTTTTATGGATAGTACAATCAACTATGCCTATTCATTTTTAAGTTAATTAACACAGATATCACATCATAACATTAATAATGAGCTTACTAAATATTTATTCACGAACATTGTGTTAATATTCTCCTCTTCAGTTTTTTTGTATCTGTATTTTCTATGCACGCATAAAAATAATGAAGTAGATGTTCTTCCAGCCTTTACTTTCGTAATATACAATCCAAGTCGCATCCTCATGACACCTACCTGCCTTTGTAACAACCTAATTTTGCATATTTTCGTAAATGCCTCAAGGAGAGAGAAGAGCCATCAAATAAAAATTAAAAATCTTTTTTAGTAATGACGTTGGGATGAGAAAACATTAATTTTAAAATCTAATAACGCGTCCAAGTGGAGCTGTTTTTTTTTAATTATTAAAATTCTGAAAGGAAAACAAAACACCCTCACAAAAATTACACAAAAAGAATTCGAGGAAATTGTATAATATTGCTAACGATCGGTAGCACAAATATAATGATAGAAGCTGAATTTTGTGATTTAAATATTAATAATAAATTAATAACTTCCAATAAATCTAAATAATATAAAAAATAGCTATCTTTTTTTATTTTAAAGATAAAAGTATTATCATTATTAACACCGTGTCTTACTGCCCATTCGGGTTATACGCACTTTCGCTAATGTGTAATGGTAGGGTTATTGTGAGATGAAATGGAGGACCTACAGTTTAACGTGGAATCCGAACCATGGTGGAGGCCTGGCATTCCACACATTAATTATCTGTAATTAATACACGTCTTGTCAAAGGTGAAGGAAGGATTTTGCAATCATAAAAGTCTGTGCCTGGACCGAGGATTGAACCCCGGACCCTCAGCACAGAAGTCCGACACCTTACCACTTTACCACCAGATCACCTTTAAAATTAAAACCCACGTCAGTGGTCACGTGGGCACAGGCATAAATCTAATCTAGTCTGATTTTACTGTGACTAAGAGCATAGGGTTCATGTCCCAGTTGGGCTATTTATTGAAAGAGTAGTTTAACAAGTAGTTTTACATATCCCTTCAATAAAATGGGAATACATTTACTCTAGATTACAACTTTAGCTTCCCTACCCTATGGATGTAAATATATTACTGTTTAGGGCAGGTTGTGAAATGTGACGCACAAGTTTTTATTTTTGTTTCAAGTTCCAACTGTCTCTACTAATTAAAAAATATCTCAGGCTTGACTAGTCTTGTTTACTGGTAACGAGGAGGTCAATGCTCGAACCCCGGTTCCGTTAGCTAAGAGCGTTCTTACTAATATTTTTCATTCCTTTCCTCTAAAATGCTAGTACATTTTCTTTAGGCCTATATTCTACCTTACTAATTCCTACCCCTTTAGCGTAGCTAAAATGTGCATAGCTTGAATGGGTAGTAATCCTGGTTGGAGAAATAAAATAAATATTTGTATTGTGCTGATAAAGATATAGAAGAGGGACAGGAGCTACTTTAAATCTTTCATTGTGGTGTTGAGGGTGATAAAATATATTTTTATGGACTTTAAACATTTAATGCTAAAAAAGCATTCTAGATTTTGACGCGTAAGCTTATGGTCAGAAAGTAGAGTAAGGGCTTATTTTATAAAAAAAAATATTAATAATTATAAAATCATTTGAGTGAATCCTAGCATTTCACTTGGAAGCCAATGCTGCAATGATTCATAAATTACTATTATTACATTATTTTAAAATTTACTTCATTTAAATACAATATAAAACTACTTCAAAACTATGCAAAAAAAATAATTATTTTGAAACAAACAGTTAAACCTGATTTAGGGTACTTAGCTCCGATATTTAACAAAATCAGTTTTTAAATAATACAAAGAGTTTTATAGCTAACATTCGAGGTCGTTTAAGCTTCCTCAGTTATGTATTTTACTTCGTGCTAGACATATATATATATATATTAATGATTATGGGGTATAATACATGTAGAACTTATAGGAAATGTACCCATATTTGCATACAAGAAGACGGTCATAAAGCGTTGAGTGCAGTAGCACTTAAGTGCAAGCCAAAAGTGGTAGCATTTTAACGCAGTATCACTTGAGTGCAAGCTAAAGTAGTAGCACTTGAGCACATAGACTAGAGTACGAGGAATAGCTAAGATTTTTCTTTTAATACCTTTATTTAATTGGGATATTTTGTTAGGTTATCTTAGGTTAAGTCAAGCCTAGCCACCAGGTAAAGTTAGTTTAGGTTAGTTATTCTTTGAAAAGGACACAAGGCTTCCCCTGTTTCTTTTGATAATAACCCAATTTTAACAATAACACTAAACAAACTGTATATTATATTCTGAAAATTGAAAAATGACACCTGGACAAGGGAATCGAACCCGTGTCCAGGTGTCATTTTTCAATTTTCAGAATATGATATCTATGAGGGACTATCCCCACTAAAATGCATTAACAATAGTTTCGGCTATTTGTTTCGTTAAAACTGTATATTGTAAGAACTATAGTGACATTTTTAGAGCGTGGGTATAATTTGCAGTCAGGGAACACAAATTAACTTTTTGATAAACTTGGTGGGTTCACTGACTACAAGTCAAGCCGGAGGAAAAAAAAAATCATATATTCTATTCCCCGTATCCTATTCTATGCGCTCAAGTGTGACTACCATGCGCTCAAATGTTACTGATTTTGGCTTAAGCTCAAGCGCTACTACCATGCACTCAAATGTTACTGCTTTTGGCTTGCGCTCAATTCTGCTACCATGCGCTCAACTTTTACTGATTTTGGCTTAAGCTCAAGCGCTACTACCATAAACTCAAATATTACTGCTTGTGGCTTGCGCTTAAGCACTACAAATTCCAGGATAGTGAAGGATCTATGAGGGAAAATAGAGCTTAAGTTCACCCGAAAATTATTTGACACATGATCTCTCTATCACCAGAAAACAAACTAGATGTGTATATTAATTAGTCCACGTACTCATCAATGTGAGTAGCTCATAAATGTTCAGAAAACCCATCTAAAGAATAATTCTTTGTGAACATTTCTACATTACTGAAAGGAGTATACATCTAAAGGGCTATTTATCCCGTATTTAACAAACTTTCTATAAATGAAAAAATGGGAATCCATATTGATTTTCATAAGATTCCAATATGGACCCATCTTGACGACTGCAAATTAATTTATCTAAATATTATTAACTTGTTTTTGAAATAATACATTATTTACAATTCAATAATAAAACTTTACAATTAAAAATTGACTAATCATTGGAATTAGTTTAAATATCATCCAAACAACAAATGTGTATGGAATTTTTTACGTACACTATTAGTAGTGCAGAAATATTGTCAAAAAAAAACGGGTAAGCCTGGACCAAACTGGGAAAAAGCTGAAAACTTCATTAGCGACTCAGAATTACATGCTTAACAACATATCAAAAGTCTCCAAAATTTGAGGCTTGAATTTTTTGTAGAAGACCACAAAGTTCAAAAAGTCCATCAATACTTACAAATTATTTTGAAGCAGAAAAATTATAATAACGCAGAAAATTTCAGGATTAATTTAGGGTACTTTAGATAAGTTGTAAGGCATATAATTCTAAGTCCTTCTAAGCCCCATCCTCTTCTAGTTCTTAATAAATTCGTGACTTCCATAATCTTTTCCCAAAATTATATCTTGGATACGCTAGAGATATCTTGTGAATTTCTCAATTTTATTAATACACTTGGATGCGTAGCCGAAAGGGTAGTTAAATGTGATGAAAATAAACTATAAATTGTACACTAACATTATTGTGGGTTTCTCTTTCCCTCCTCTTTCACCCCTCACAGTTTTTGTTGTAGATGGTGGGTACCTGCTACATATCACTATTTGGCCGAGACCAGCAACCTACAGGATTATTTGCATGACATTTTTATCTTGTATGATGAAACATTAAAATTTTTCATCAACAGTAGTGTTTGATGGATATGAGGGTCTATCGAACACTAAAGTGAAGGAGCAGAAGCGCCGAAGCATAAAAACCCTCGGTAGATTTAGTAATAGATCTTGATACTGTTGCCACATCCTCTTAGAAAGAGTTTCTAGCAAATTGCAAAAACAAACCACGTTTTACCAAACTTTTTACACCCATCATACTGGCATATTGGCATCTCTGTCCAATTAGCAAGCGGAGATGAAGATTTTCTTATTGTTTCGACAGTCATTGAGTTATCAGCTGGGAAATATGTAACAGCTATAACAACTGATACACATATCCTTACCATGCTAGCTGTGCGTGCACTTCCAAACAGTTAGCTCTCTCTCCTAATTTCTGGAAAAACTGACACCAGGATGATTGGCCCTTTTATAAGAAACACAAATCTGGAATTTCTGGCTTGAATGGATCTAATTGTATCTTGGGATGCTTGTACAAAGGACAAAAGGGCTTGCATCACTCCAAAGGTAGTATTGTATAGCTTCAAGAAGCTCTAGGTTTTGTAAAGAAATAAACCCTCCTGTTTATTCATACAATGACAGGTTGTGATATGACATCTACTCTTTTCAAAAAAGGAAATAAATTATCTTTTTACCTCCTCAAAAATAGTAAAGAGCTGTTCAGGAAAATTCTAACTTTTAATTACCCTTCTGCTACTCTTGATAAAGTAGCTTCAGCTGGAGAACTGTTTATTTTGTCTCTGTACAAAAAAGAGAACTGCAACTCCCTAGACGAGCTGCGTCATAAAATATACGTCCAAACTTTAGCAAGTCAGTCTGTCACTGCTACTTTCAATATCGCCGTGCTTCCACCTACCAGTACTGCTGCCCGTCAACACGCACTTAGTGTGTATCTGCAGGCGCAACAGTGGCTAGATAATCTTCTCACACCAACGGACTGGGGCTGGCAGCTTATTGGAAAGAAAAAATATTATTAAACTTATGCCATTTTTTATTGTTGTATCTACATTTTAATTTATTCGACCTAAATTTATATAAAAGATTTTAAAGAAAACTTGTATTTTTTTTTATTATTTGTCTTGTTGTGTTAAGAGGAGCTTGTTCCTGTCATGATATTTCTTATCCGTTGTTGCTGCAAGAAAGGTTGCGAACCCAACTGCGAATGTAAGAAGAGAGCGTTGGCGTGCTCTACAATGTGTCGCTGTTCGGGAGAAGTGGGCAGCAACTTCCTTCACCGTCTATCACTATGGATAGTGAAGAAAACGTTGAAGACCTAATTAATATATTAAAAAAAATAAACTCTAACATTAAATTTATTAATGAGATGAGAGTATTTTGTGCGTTAACCTTAAAGGAATTCACTTGGGGATGAATTTAACTGGGACAAGAATGAAACTAAATTTTATTTATGCCTTGGAAGCTAATTCACTAATGCATTTTTTAACTTTTGGGCCTTCTACAATAAAAGTAAAACCTTGGACTTTAGAGGAATTTTGATATATTGTAAAGCATATAATTCTGAGTCAATCCTGAAATTTTTTGCATTCTTATAACTTTTCCCCGCCTTGAAATAATGTATTAGTACTTATGGACTTTTTGAACTTTGGGGTCTTCTGCCATAAAACATAAGCCTTCGACTTTTAGATAATTTTGATATGTTGTTAAACTTATAATTCTGAGTCGATCCTGTAATTTTCAGCGTTATTCTAATTTTTTTCCGGCTTTAAAATAATTTTTAGGTATTTAAGGACTTTTTGAACTTCGGGGTCTTCTAAAAAATAGCCAAGCCTCAGACTTTAAGGCAAGTTTGATATGTTGTAAGGCATGTATTTCTGAGCAGATGCTGATATTTTCAGCTTTCTCCCAGTCTTGTCCAGTATATTTGTTAATAATCCTGGGCTATAGCATTTGTCGTCATAGAAATAAACCATGATTTAATTATGTACTTAAACTATTGTTTAGTTTGTAGTAAACCCGCCTCGATGGCGTAAATGGCTAACGCGCTTGTTTCATGTTGAGCTAGACTACCGAGGATGGGGAGATTGAAGTTCAATTCCCGGTCGGGTGAACTGGGGGTGGTTTTTCCTAGCAGACTTTCTACTTTCCCTCCACGCTAATTCTGGTTCACCTCCTCTTAATTAAAACCTTTCCAATTCCTAATATATTAGAATAATTAGTACTTAAGCGTATAGCACGAACGGTTAGTAAGACGCGGTGCTAAATTAAAGTTTGTAAGAAGGTACATCTCATTGTTTTATCTAATGCATTTTATTGTTATGTTCTGTCTCATTTTACTGGCTTCAATTGCAACTCTTTGAAAGTAGATGTTCCATAGGTTAATTACATCCACACAATACACTAAAATATTAAATTTCCCACAAGGTCTGAGTATTTATTTAATCTACTAGTCACTGGTGGTATGTGTACCTGTGTTACCTTCCACTTCTATAGGTCCTATGACACCTGTGTTACCTTCCACTTATAATGTCCTATGACACCTGTATTACCTTCCACTTCTATCGGTCCTATGACACCTGTGTTACCTTAAACTTCTATAGGTCTTATGACACCTGTGTTACCTTCCACTTCTATCAGTCCTATGACACCTGTGTTACCTTCCAATTCTATAGGTCCTATGACACCTGTGTTACCTTTCACTTCTATCGGTCCTATGACACCTGTGTTACCTTCCACTTCTATCGGTCCTATGACACCTGTGTTACCTTTCACTTCTATCGGTCCTATGACACCTGTGTTACCTTTCACTTCTATCGGTCCTATGACACCTGTGTTACCTTCCACTTCTATCAGTCCTATGACACCTGTGTTACCTTCCACTTCTATCGGTCCTATGACACCTGTGTTACCTTCCACTTCTATCAGTCCTATGACACCTGTGTTACCTTCCACTTCTATCGGTCCTATGACACCTGTGTTACCTTCCAATTCCATAGGTCCTATGACACCGTGTAGCATTTATTTGGAATAAACTACAAAAGCATACCAAGAGTTAAGCGGATGAACTCACCTAGGCTCCATTCAGCTGTTTCACTTCACTATGTCCTCCCCGCTACGAGACCACAACAACATGCCTCTATGATATTCACCGAGCGACTAAAAGAGGAAATATAGTGCAAGAGTGGACTGAGCGGTATCTCAAGGCGTGGTGGTAAAAGTGTGGTGCGCACGCGCAAGACTGTAGTGTTATGTCGTAGCACGTGGCCTGGAATAGTCTACAAGCTCCTACACGGTTCTCCGGATTTATATCTATCCCCTCCCTCTCTTCTCTATTTTGTGTTGACCGTTATTTGTTTACCCATCTTCCCCCCCTTTTTGAGCTAAATCTGAGAGTATATAATGGTGTAGTTCAAAATGTGCGACTACTCTTGTCAGGACTCTGGTCTGAATCGTGTCCTGGATATTTCAGGGAGGTACTAAATTCTCTTTCGGCCTATTGTTAATGAAAATTTCTTTTTGGCAAGTAATATTAACAATACGTAAAAACTTTATTAAATTTGAACTCTTACATTTTGGTTTACTTCAACATGAATCCCCGTAAGGTTTCGTGCGATGTCATGAGTTTTTGTTTACGTATCGCTATTGAGAGCTTAGATGTCTATCACCCATACGGCGGAGTAATATTTGCATTTTGTTGTCCAAGTTAGGACTTGTAACTTATTTCCTCAAATGGCAAAGATAAGTTTATTCTTGCGTATATGATATTACTATATTGTTGTCCAATTTAGGACTTGTAACTAATTTCTCAAATGGTAAATATAGTTTATTCTTACATATGTGACATTGCTATTGTTGTCCAAGTTAGTACTTGTAACTTAGTTCCTCTAATGGCAAAGATAGTTTATTCTTGCGTATATGATATTTGTATATTGTTTACCAAGTTAGGTCTTGTAACTAATTTCTCAAATGGTAAATAAAGTTTATTCTTACGTATGTGACATTGCTATTGTTGTCCAAGCTAGCACTTATAACTTAGTTCCTCTAATGGCAAAGATAGTTTATTCTTGCGTATATGATATTTGTATGATGTTTACCAAGTTAGGACTTGTAACTAATTTCTCAAATGGTAAATATAGTTTATTCTTACGTATGTGACATTGCTATTGTTGTCCAAGTTAGTACTTGTAACTTATTTCCTCAAATGGTAAAGATAGTTTATTCTTGCGTATATGATATTTGTATATTGTTTACCAAGTTAGTACTTGTAACTTATTTCCTCAAATGGCAAAGATAGCTTATTCTTGCGTATATGATATTTGTATATTGTTTACCAAGTTAGGACTTGTAACTTAGTTCCTCAAATGGCAAAGATAGTTTATTCTTGCGTATATGATATTTGTATATTGTTTACCAAGTTAGGACTTGTAACTTATTTCCTCAAATAGTAAAGATAGTTTATTCTTGCGTATATGATATTTGTATATTGTTTACCAAGCTAGGACTTGTAACTTAGTTCCTCAAATGGCAAAGATAGTTTATTCTTGCGTATATGATATTTGTATATTGTTTACCAAGTTAGGACTTGTAACTTATTTCCTCAAATGGTAAAGATAGTTTATTCTTACGTATGTGACATTGCTATTGTTGTCCAAGTTAGGACATGTATCTTATTTCTCAAATGGTAAAGATAGTTTATTCTTACGTATGTGACATTGCTATTGTTGTCCAAGTTAGGACATGTATCTTATTTCTCAAATGGTAAAGATAGTTTATTCTTACGTATGTGACATTGCTATTGTTGTCCAAGTTAGGACATGTATCTTATTTCTCAAATGGTAAAGATAGTTTATTCTTACGTATGTGACATTGCTATTGTTGTCCAAGTTAGGACATGTATCTTATTTCTCAAATGGTAAAGATAGTTTATTCTTACGTATGTGACATTGCTATTGTTGTCCAAGTTAGGACATGTATCTTATTTCTCAAATGGTAAAGATAGTTTATTCTTACGTATGTGACATTGCTATTGTTGTCCAAGTTAGGACATGTATCTTATTTCTCAAATGGTAAAGATAGTTTATTCTTACGTATGTGACATTGCTTGTACCCGTAATATATAATGAAATAATTGGGGTGTGAGTTCGTGGAAGCAAAAAGTGAATAGACCAGTGTCGGCCTATTCGCTTTTGGTTACTATCCTATCGGCTCCTCTGCAATTATTGGTTCTTTTTATTATATGATATATTTATGCTGTGCGCCAGCCTTATTCTTTTGGTAAGACTAAGCGCGGTGTTACAACCTGTGCTACATTCGAATTCTATAGGCCCTATGACACCTGTGTTATCATCCAATTTAATAAGACCTATGACACCTGGTGGTCCCAGGGTTAGTGATCGACTGATAGTGATTACCGACATCCCCTGAGCTAGGTATTCCCTTTAGATGGCGCGGCGTCCCGAACAATTATAAATGTAATTTCTGTACTACCTTACTCATTTCAATCTATTTAATGTTTAGGATATGGTTCGGCAAACTTTTAGTAGTGTTGTGCCGAAGTAGTATAGCAAAGTTGCTCAGCGTGCCAACCAAACTAAGACCATCTAAATCCTTTATATTTTTTATAATAGTTAACTAGTACAACTATTAAAACAAATATAAGTTGAGCTTGTAAAATTTAAATGTAACATGTATCTAAATCGAATAAGAGCATTGAATAAATTCTGTTTCAAGACTAATTAATATTTTAATATAAATCAAATAAATACAAAAGTTATATATGTGTTTGAAAAAACAAGTTCTGAAGACCTTATTTTGAAATTATGAAACAAAACAATTGAATCATTGAAACATAAAACACGTTTTTACTAAAAATTACTACCCACATCAATGGTAATAACTCAAAATAAAGGTTTTATATGATTATTATTCAAACCACTCAGTGTGCCATCGAAAATCGTTCCACGTGCCAGAGGGGGCTGGCCCCTAGTTTAGAATGTGGTACGATATTTACACTGTTATTTAGAGGAAATATACCCACAATTGCCAGGAAAGAGAAGGTGAAACCATTTAGTAAATGCATCCTAATTAATCTCGTCCATGTTTCAAATACATGACCTCCCTCCCCGTCTACGGTAAATCCGACTCTACGAGATTGACTTCTAGTACACTTTCCCACATATGCGGGTATTCACGTGTAAAATAGTTACTATTATCCACATTAGTGTCATCTGTCACATAGTCTAAGACTCCAACACCTCGTATATGCTAGTTAATTATAGTCTACTATAGTGGGTGGCACTATTTTTAAGAATCATTTATAGGTAAACGACTCTTAGTAAATTTTTGGCATAAAACTTGAACATATTATTAGACGTGGTGATAAAAATAAATATTATTCTTAACAATAAACATCGTTTTAATTATACTACTAAACACTCTTTAAATATAAATTTTGAAAGTACTTATTTAAAATTACATATTATAAGAACTACCCCAACCACCTCGGTGGCGTGGTTAGCTAACGCGCTAGTCGTGTTGAGCTCTACTGCTGAGGATGGAGAGATTGAGGTTCGAAACTAAATCGGGTGAACTTGGGGTGGTTTTTCCTAAATAGTTTTATACTCTTCCTTCATGCAAATGCGGATTCACTTCTTCTAAATTCAACCTTATTTATTCCTAATCCATTAGCGTAATCAGTACTTAAGCGTATAACCCGAACAGGCGGTAAGACGTGGTACTAAATAAAAAAAATAAAAAACCTACTCTTTAATAAACCACCGTTAGGCCAGATTTTCCCTGAAATACATTTATTGAATGTCATTTATCATAGTAAACACTTTACACATATTAATTTTTAACAACATCGTTACAAGTATTTTCGGACAACTTTGAATTTCAAATGTCACTCATAAAGGAATTTTTCTCCCCCAAAAACAATTATGCAGTGTTATTTGGGATGTCAAACATTGCATAAATATCCTTTTTACACACAATCTTTAAATTACTTTTTGAAAATTTTTTAATTTTCGAAATCAGTCACCAATAAACTACCTTTATTATAAGGCCTAGGGTAAAAATAAAATAAAATATCGACCATTAACTAAAACCTAATAAATTAAACCGTTTTGGATGTATACCTATGTATAAATCAAACGATTGAGTACATACCAAATTGTAAGACCCAATTTTATGCACGAAGGCACATTAAACCTAAAACTTAATCATAATTTCAAGTTCGAAAATTGTCTCGATTACAATACGTTATATAGAATAAGTAGAAATAACTCATAGATATTAGGTAAATGGTGATAGGATCTCGAGGCATTAGATAAAGACAGAAAACCACCTTTAGGCACCCCTTTATGGTAAAATTCACTCTACTGGTATCTTAAGTAGTTGTCGCCTTTACACCCTAATTCTCTGCAATAGTTTACCCTTACATTGCGCAAGATCTTATTAACAAGAGTAGCGACACGATACGAACAGGAATATGATGATACTATGCCCACTTCGTACTTCCATCTCTTTACCTTCTTCTCCAACACCTCCATCACACCGGGGGGGAAAGAGGGAGTACTCCTTACGGCCAGTACTAAATTACCGCAGACATTGAAACACATGGACCCGGGCGGGGTCCATAATGTTTGTAATAATTTCTTCCCCGCTATTTGCCCGTGTTTGTAATCGTCTCTGCAACAATCCTCATAGTCGAGTGGTTAACGTTTCTGGCTACACTACAGGTCTCTAAGAAAACAAAGTCTAAAATAATAAAGTGCAGGTGCATTAGCCTGTTGTACTTTCGAGATGATTTATATCTCAGTTTTAGGACATTAAGTTTTAGGGGCGCTATAATGTGTTAAGTGGTATCTTCTACTTTCTTAGGGGTTTTCTATAAACCACGCAAAGATGTTGAAAAGGGGTGACGAGGGAAGCTCTAATATATGCATATTGTTACAAGGGTAAGGGGGGGAAGGAAGGCAGGTTAGGTACATCACAGTACTACGTAGCACAATTATTATACTTAAAATTATAATGATGAAAATAATAAGGTATTGTTATACAATTCTTTGAAATCATTTATAATAGGATTTGATATGTATTCTGAGTCAATATTAAAGCTAAGTCCCTATTTTAGTGTCATAAAGACTTATCTATGAAATAATTAAGTTCACTCTTGATGTAAAGAGATACCTAACACAGATTGGAGGAGTGGAGTAATCAGGCTAAATGTCTACTAAGAGTGAAGGGGTCTAAAAAGTAAGAAAAAACTGTTACGAAATTTATGGATGTTCCCTTTGATATATATATATAATTTCAATCGTTAACATATTTAACAAGAATATTATAATTAATATTGACTTTTTATGTACCAACTAACAAAAAAGGCAGTGCTTAATATTTTGTATGATATAACAACATGTTAATAAAGTTCACATAAAATACAATTAGTAATTACCATAACCTAATCTGGGATATGTAAGTAGAACAGGTCAACAGATCTATACTATTAAGGTTCTTAAGAACTATGTTAATCCGTGCTCAACACCTTATCTCAGATGATAATGCGTCTGCTTAGTGAAATAAGGGTAATGGGTTTGATACCCGAACTACTTAAACGGGTATCAATGGTTGAAATTGGGGCTATATTTTCAACGGGGTGATCACATCCATATGCATACGTACACACACACACACACACACACATATATATATACATGTATTAGTAAACATATGCATTCGCACACAAACATATTTACACACACATAGACATAATTATATACATCATATCCTTGTAGTCACCTAACAAGACCACACAGCACTGTCGTCATTGGACGCCGCACTCCGTTATGTTAACTGAGACCATATTGCACCAACTCTCGGTACAGTAGATTAAATTAATATACAGTTAAAAACAGTGGATCAGTACTAAACTAGCTCCTGGGCCTTCTGGTCCAGTATATGCAAATAACACAACATCGTATACTACCAGTATAACACCGATCAAATCCATGTAACCATATAACTAACGTGTCACACACCAACAGCTCCATGTACAGTAGAATATATGCAAATAACTCACTAGAATTTCATCCCCACAAAAATTCATAGAGAAATATATTCATTGCGTCGCAAATCAACATACACATTACTGTAGGCCTACAGTAAAGTATACTACAGGCAAATAGCACACTACCATTTCATCCCCACAAAAATTCAGAGAGAAATATATTCATTGCGTCGAAAATCAACATACACATTACTGTAAGCCTACAGTAGAGTATACTACAGGCAAATTACACACTACCATCTCATCACCACAAAAATTCATGGAGAAATATATTCAATACGTTTTAAATTAACATAAACATCGTTGTACCAAGACCTTATTCAATAGTCTACAAGTTAATAACGCACTACCAGTACAACACCATCCAAGTCCATTAAATTATATAACCAACACATCAACATCGACCAAAAACTTTTAATTCAGAAGACAACAAACACGTATTAAACAATTGTACACTACCATTAAAACACTATATTTAGTCCAGGCATAATACATACCCTCATGCAAAGCGCGCTACAGTTTACAACAACCGATCATTGATTACACTGAATGTACTCAAAAAAAGAACAATTAACTAGGCTGGAACCCAATTCGCTGTCCGCGTAGTCTAACGCGCTAATCTAGTGTTGGACTAGACTGCCAAAGACGGAGAGATCGGGGTTTGATCCCGGTCGGGTTCAATGGGGGTGTTTTTTTCCTAAATGGTTTTTCACTCTCCATAAAAGCAAAATCGGGTGTATTTCCTCTAAATTAAGCCTTCATAATCCCTAACCCGTTAGTGTAATTAGTACATAAACGTATAACCCGAATGGGTAGTAAGACGCGGTGCTTCAAAAAACCACTGAGCTGAACTGTTACCATTTGTTGGTTTCAAAATAAAATATCATCTTTACTCTTTCAATCGTACATATAAAAATTATATAATCGAGTCCTTCAATTCTATATATATATTTACTTTTATTTAATTAATTTTCCAGTCAGTGACAGTAGAACCTTAACCTTTATTTATTTATAGGGGAGGGGTGGAAAAGCAAATATTTTTAGGGGCTCGACTTTTATCCCCTCACACCCTAACATTAGCCCTGATAGACGTATGAAACTTGGTAAACTTAAATTATGTTTACATATTAATCCCTTATTGGTTCAAACTGTGTTAAAATACTCAAAATAGAAATATAATATGAACGTGTTTTAAAAGTTGACATTTCTTTGGAGGATTAGGCCTATATTATAACTTCTCTATACACAATATTTTGAACTCTTTCCTGTTGGTGATGTGTGCCGATATTACGTCATCGGACGCCAAGTGTTTCTCATAAACCTCCGCGAGCGTACCTGGCCGGTTCGCGGAGGGTTTTCTCCCACGGGAAGAAGTAGTTCGGGTAGTTTACGTCAGGATGTAGCAAGGTGCGTGTGAAACAGTATTGTCTCGGGAAGTTAAGAGGGTGACCACCACCCCTCTTGAACTGGTGGAACGGTTTGAGAGAAAATTGTACATAAAAGATAGTAAAGGTGAAATAGTGCAATAAAAGAATGCTTTACAATACTTTACTTTGTACAAAATGGTAGCAGATTCATGGTTGCGATACGATACTCAAAACAGTATCAGGGCGAAAATTAAGGACCTATGAATTTTCATCATGCAAGCGCAAAATTTATTTGGTCAGAAGAATCTTCAACCCGAAACGAGCACACTATAGTTAAAGTGAGCTATTAGGGCACCATCCACAAACAATCACACTACAGCGGATTCAAGAGCCTCGAACAGACTGTACCAGAGTAAAACGGCGCACTTCAACCCCAACGAAATATATCTCAGTGTCGGGCTGGACTTCGAAAGATAAAGTTATGTCAATATCGTTCTCTAACATTAAGTGCAACGAAAACACGTGGAAACTTCAATCCCCTCGATCGAGCCTACTGAAAGATAAGTAAAAGTAAAACTAAATGTTTGTTTACTTTAAGAAATACAACACCTGGTTTTATAATGGGTGTTTAAGGAAAGTAGGCAATGTTAGAACGTTAACTGAACTATGAGATTAAACTTGTTTTTAATGAAGGATAAATGTAAATCATATTTAAATCAATATTAATCATGAACTTCCGTGAATCATTACCCGAACACAGGTGTGTAATTATGTATACACTAGATTCGGGAGTTCTCACGAAAATATGACTCTGGCTAATAAGACTACTATATTATTGATATGTGTTTTAGTTTAACTCAATCAGTTAAAATAAAATATATTTCCCACTACATAAATTAAACGTTATAAACAATAAACTAACTCAGGTCATAGTTTTAGACCAATTATATTGTTTACCTTTGGTGAATGAACCATATACAAAATATAGTGTTATTTTTGTAGAAAGAAATTAGTGAATCAAAATACGAACTATAAAATGTCTTCTACTTTATAAACAAACTATAAACGAACATGTTAACATGCAAATAAGTTAAGACTAGCTTTAGATCATTTAAAGCTAAACATGTTTTCGCCAATATTAGTACTTTCTAGAATGTTATATTACATTTTGAAGTATGCTTATGTGTCTCTTTCCTAGAATATATTACTATATTATTATTAATTGTAATACTTGTAGTACATAAGAATTAACAGGCTTATAATAACAAGCACTAAAAATATATGATATATATGATATATTTTTAGTGCTTGTTATTATAAGCCTGTTGATTCAAACTAGTCAAGTGTAATACCAAAGCTAATTGAACATGAATAGTTTCTTTAGCTAAGGGCGAAATATGATTCTTATCTAAATTTTAAACTAATAGGCTATATTAAATATTCAAATCAAAATCTTAACAATATGATATAACATTTAAAGCATTGTCATACAAACGTATCTGCCTAATTCATGATTATATAATATAGTAATTTTCTATAAATCATATTTAATTTGGACTTTGTATGAAATTAAGGTTTCTGATTGGGAGTAGTGTTAACATGCAACCCGGTTGCAATAGGTTGAAAAGGTTACCAATTAGAAAGTATTTGTGCGGTTATTGTGGAATTTTTGAGTAAATAGGTCGTCTTTATAATTTCTTTTTAATAAAAGTTTCTCAATTCGACATTTGGCCCAAGCTGGAGTACCTTACTAGGAATCGAGGTAGCTTATGGAAGTTACCTGTAAATTCCCATTAAATACTATACGTAATTTCAGATGGAATTTAGTGGAGGTAGCGAGCGAATTATTCAATATTGCACTAAGCATGTCTCAAGTCTCTAGCTCGGACTTAAATGATACACACATTTGATAGTAATCCAGCATTGACCCCTTTAAATTATTAATTTAAGCTGGTTGGCTATAATTCATTTTTAGTTTTTAACGCTTTTGTTTCAATTATAGTCGCCAACCAACATTTGTTACAAAGAAAAATTGTCATTTTTCATAAAAATGTTTGTAATCTTTAATGAATGTAACATAGTGCCCCAGTCAAAGGAAGTAGCTTCATACTATTTGAGTTAACTGTATGCCCATTCTACGTGTGTACGTTTTACTCAATGTTTATTAGTTTAGTTTACTCATGATAATTAACGACTTCTGAATTAAGGTGAATTATCAGGATTTTTCGTATTTTCTATTTTTTTTTATTGGAGCCGGGGAGCAATCATCGATTTTTTTTTGTTCAATAACATAGCGTCAAATATGACTAAATGCTTTATGACAATGAATCTTGAACTGTATTGTTATCTTAAAGGTACTTAACCTAGGGCCATAATGAATAATATAACTTTGTCATAAAATTAAAATATAAGCTTAGATGACAGATACAAACTCTTTGCTGGAGTATAACGTGTTAACTTCCTCTACCAACCATTGGTTAAAAGGAGGGGAGGGGTGTCAAAGTGTCTCGTCAACAAACAATTTATTTTTAAAAAAACACTTTTTTTTAGAGAAAATAGGTTTACTCGGGGAGCCTAACCGGTTAGTTCTTCAAAACAGAGAAAAGTTCCCTAGGGATTTTGAATACTTGTCAATCAACCCGGTGCATTCTGGGAAAGTTTCTTACACTTAACTTAAATAAACGGAAGTGAGATAAACCCAATATGCTACTATTTATATTTTTTGATGCATAAACCAACGGTATTCTACAATGACTAAACTTTACCGCCATATTGAATTCATGTAGGCAGATAAGAAACTTTCTGCCACTCAAGCAATTACTTTTGAGTATTTTTAGGGCTCGTTTTAAAGGGACGACATGGATACCCACAGACTCCTTAAAGACGAACTATTTTATGAAATTTCAATTAGAGAGACAGTATCATCGTCCTCGGTGGCTGAAATGAGGGGCCAATCGACAGACCTATTGGATCGGTAAAACGACACAGGAACTTCACTAGTAAAAAGGGAACTCATACCTGGTCTTTCCTCCGAACTTCCATACTTAACCAGAAAACTTGAAAACCTCAAAAAAGAAGTGGGAGACAACGAGATCAAGAGGAGACCTATTAAACATACTAAAACTAATACATGATTGGAAGATTACATTTTCAGAACGGTCAAACCCTATGGACTTCCTAGAGAGGCTCAATGAGCTTAAAGAACCCTATCAACTTTCGGACCAAGAAACGATCGGCGCACTGCCTGAACTATTCACAGGGAAGGCCTTATTGTGGATAAATAATCATAAAGGTGTTTGGACTCGGTGGGAAGAATTTACGGAAGCATTTAAATTGAACTATTTTCAGTCAAGCCATCTGGAATCCCAAGAAGTCAAAATTAGAACCCAACGCCAAGTGCCCGGAGAGTCCGTGGCGAGCTTCATTACCACATTTCAGACATTTCATAGGAGACACGGAGGGTACACATCTTGTGAGATCCTAGATAGAATATTTAAAAATGTAAGCCCGGAAATAAGGGTCAATCTAGACATATCTCAACTTAGCTCGATCGCTGACTTACATAGAAGAGCAACATACTTCGAAAGTGTGCGAGGTGAAATTTATCAATATCAAACAGAGGGCAAAGGCGTAAAACCAGCTGAAGGAGCCCTTAAGTTCCCTACATCAACGGACAGCAGAGGACATGAACAAATTTGGGGAAACAGATTGACTCAAACGAAAAGTAACTATGGCAACAAGGACCACAGACCAGTTGGAATGGAAGCAGCTCAAGGGAAACCATCGAGGAGATGCTTTTGATGCCAAGGACAAGACCACCTCGTCAAGGATTGTCCCGAAGAAACCGAGGATCGAAGAGCACCTTCGAGGGGAAACCTACGTAAATCAACACATTTATATACGCCAAAACGTAACAAATTAGGACCTAAGGGAGTGTGTGCAAGTGATTCACCCCAACTACCGGGTTTGAAAATCCAAACGGGTAAAATGGAAGAAAGAGCCCTGGTTGACACGGGCGCAATGAACAACGTGATATCTAGGGAATTTCACGAAAAATTAAGGGAGAGCAACCTGATCCGTCGAACGAAGAGTTGCAATCTGAAGTGCATTATGGCTGGCGGACAATACATCCACATAGAGACCAGAGTTAAAACTTCCGTGAAGATAGATGCATTTTCATGGCCCGTGTGGTTTTATGTCACGCCGAGTCTGGTTACTGAGGCCATACTGGGGCAGGAGTTCATCCAAGGAACCAGGATGAAAATCGATCCCTACAAAAAGAGGGTTACATTTACGTATAGATCCACGCGCGTAGTGGTAATGGTGACCATGAAAGGTAAAACTGAGGAAATAAACGTCATAAAAAGAAAACACAGGCTTGTGTTTAATGAACTAGCCGAAAAATACCCCGACGTCATAAACAGCCGAGTAGGGAGTACAAACGTTCTGGTTCATGATATCGAACTAATCGACGCTAAGCCAACTAGGTCCAAATCATACTACTATGCCCCCCCCCCCC
>CABFVX010002620.1:60730-109057 GCA_902151425.1 Timema shepardi | reverse complement strand
CTGGGCCTCACATTTTCTTAAAACGGCCCTTATTTGGGACATTTTGAAGCTCTGCAACCCCCCTAATAAATCTCAAACTGTTTCCTGACCATACTGGTTTGTTTGTAAGTGGACTAGCGATGTAATCACAATCCTACAACTGAATTCAGCCAGACCTACTGCGAGCTGACAAACCTCTTCAGACGCAATGCAAGATTCCTTTTGACCAGCAGGTTACTGACGTGACATGAGCACATGATCCAGCCGACACACATCTCCAGTACAATGCCACTTTCTCTCACGCAGGAGGAATGCGTGCTTCGAGCGTTCAAATATACATACGCAACTCATGAGGCAGGGGCCAAACGTAATATTGGAGCTCACGAGTCTTCTATTAACTATGTTGGTTTAATCGGACATGACGAATGGACTGCATGAAATATGTGTTAAGTGCGAGGTAACTATTGCGATAGTAAAGGTATATATATATATATTGTAATGCAATATGTATATATGTAATGTACCGTCTTCCAAATATATATATATATTTGGAAGACGGTACAGGAAAGGTGGATATAAAACATATAAAAGGGAACGAATACAATATGGCTTGAGCAATGAAAATAAGGACACAGTTTACACTTTGGATTGCTGCCACTGGGTAAAGAGGTAGTGGCTGCCTCTTGAATAAAATCGATCGTTACCGCCCAATCCCCCGACCTAGGTTTCATTCTATCGATGTTCATCAGGAGGGAGTGTAAAACGCGCAACGCAACTTTCTAAAAGAGGAAACCTAAAAAACCAATGATAATATATAATATATTATGATTAAACATTTTGGAAATCTGTGAAAATATATATTACAGTTTAATTTGTTTGTTATATTCAATTGAAATTAAATAAACAGGAGTCTATATAATTATGTAAATTTTGTTGAATAATTATTTCCACACATTTATTTTTGGCATACAGTTTCAAATTAAAATTAATGTTGATATTTAAACACGGTTTTATCAGGCATTTAAAGTTAAAATTAATTTAATTTTGGTACAAAATGGCTCATGATACTTTGGAGCTACGTATAGTCATTATTATTTTTAATATTAGAGATATTCGCACCAAAGCTATAGAATACGTGATTTTTACTCTCTCATGCAAATAAATTATTGTAATCATGAAAATTTTCGCCCTCAAAATTACTATGGATCTTGACGTGTATGCTTCCCCGAACTCAAATAAATAATAGCTTCATATATATATATATATATATATATATATGTGTGTGTGTGTGTGTGGAGCTAAAACCGGAGTAATCTAATATATTTAATCTAAAGTTCAAAGTTATGTGTTATTTGGTCATACCATTGAGTCGAAACCGTGATCTTGAATATAGCTCGAAAATTAAGGTAAGTTTATTGATGACCTATTTTTGAAAAAAATCATTTTCTTTAAAAAGTGGATCAAATGATTTTGTTGAAAGTGGTTATCGGAGAATAGTTTTACATTCTCTCAATGTATATGCCTATTAGTTTTTCGTACAAAAGAAAATTAATTTTCTGATAGTTTATCTTTAGAAATTTCGTTTCAAGCTATAATATACTTCAGCTGCATGAGAAATTAAGTAAAGTCCGTTCACCGTAGGAATTGTTTTCTGAAAGGCCCTTTTCTCTACCAGAAATATTTTATACAGTAGGGTATTGGTAGGAAAAAAGACCTTTCAGAGAGTAATTCCTACCGTGAATGGAGTATACCATTGAATTGTTCAATTTTATGTATTAATGTAGGCCTTAATTAGGAACTTACAATATGTGTCACTACGTAAATACATTTTAATAGGAATGAAGTGTGGAAATGAAAAGTTTAAAAATACAACTTAAATTAGGTAACTATTTTTACGTGAATGACAGAAGATAGCCTCTTTAAAAGTATGTATTCAAGATTTTTTTTTACTAAAGATGCTTTTAAACAAATACAGAGACCCAACCAACTTCCTGATATTTTTGCCAAGTCACAGCTGAAAAAGACGAGAAGAAAGTGGCTTCTTAGTATGTCGAAGATAAGTCATAAGGACCCTACAGTGGCTGAGAGAGCTGTAGCGACTATCCTTACTTCATGGAGGGTACAGTCTCATTTTCATAGCAAGGACCTGTATCAGACAGCTAGAAAAGTTATTAGTCTCGCGTGGTCTTACGCGCTACTCTCGTGTTTGACTAGACTGCCAAGGACGGGAAGATCGGGGTTCAATACCGGTCGGGTGTACAGAGGGTGGTTTTACCTGAATGGGTTTCCACTTCCCCTCCACACAAGTGCGGGTGCATTTCCTCTAAATTAAACCTTCCTAATCCCTAAACCCTTTGTGTAATTAGTACATAAGCCCTCCGTCCCGCCATAGATTTATCTGATTACCAAACGCTTCCTTCACCTCTGACAAGACATCTTGTGAATGTGGGGAATGCCAGGCCTCCACCGTGGTTCGNACCCTTCCTTCACCTCTGACAAGACATCTTGTGAATGTGGGGAATGCCAGGCCTCCACCGTGGTTCGGATTCCACGTTAAACTGTAGGTCCTCCATTTCATCTCACAATCACCCTACCATTACACATTAGTGTAAGTGCGTATAACCCGAACGGGTAGTAAGACGTGGTGCTAATAATAATAATAATAATAATAATAATAATAATAATAATAATAGTACATAAGCGTATAAACCGAACGGATAGTAAAAGGCGGTGCTAAAAGAATTGGTCTCTAGCTTCACGTGTTCAAACGTCAAGTCATCTGATCTGCAGGCATCACTTTTGATGGATCACTAAATATAAAATAAAACTAATAATATATTACAATTTTATAAATGTTGAACGCAAAAAAATAAAATGTTTGTAGGCCCTTTTAATGAAAATTGGACTCAATTTAGGTTAAGACTCCACCTGTTACACAACGTCATGATCACTATCATCATTATTATTATTATTATTATTATTAGCACCGCGTCTTACTACCCGTTCGGGTTATACACACTTACGCTAATGTGTTATGGTAGGGTGATTGTGAGATGAAATGGAGGACCTACAGTTTAACGAGGAATCCGAACCACGGTGGAGGCCTGGGATGCCTCACATTCACAAGTTGTGATTAATAGATGTCTTGTCAGAGGTGAAGGAAGGGTTTGGTAATCAGATAAATCTGTGCCGGGACCGAGGATTGAACCCCGGCCACCAGCATAGAAGTCTGACACCTTACCCCTAGACCGTCAGGTCACCATGATCACTATCATCACAATATCATCTCATTGCGGGGACGACGTGTAGACAACCTCTTATGGGGTACTCTGGGCAATGCTTTGTGACAACAGAGCGGCTAATAGAATAAATGCAGGCGATCGAATTGGATGGCATGTCCCTCATTTTCATAATTTTAGACCATAAGATTTTTTTAAATGTTGGCGGCAAAAAAATACACATTTTCTAAAAAAAAAAGCCTTTCTATGAAAATTGGCCTGAACTAAACCGTACACACTAACACTAGACAAAAAAACAACCAAAGAGTACACTATTTCAGCCCCCTCCCACTTTGGACTCGAATCAGGATCCCCTGAACTTGTGTTGGATCTCTTAAAAAAACTCGGTACCTGTGACGGGACACATTCAGTCTTGGTAATCGCTGTCTACCATTACTTTTTTTTTTGTTTCCAAAGTTACGTGGCGAGTGTATTTCTAGGTCGATCAGTGGGAACACAACATCATCCAGCACTTTGTAAGATTGTGAGGTGACTTTCACATTCCTCAGAGGAGGTGTGTCTTGATAACAACCATTAGCCGACAACGTGCGTAGTTCAACTTAGTGACACACTAATACGCCCTAGCCCAGATTGTCAACAAACAGTGAAACGTTTCCTGAAACACTCATCACCAACATTACCGAGCATAATAGGTTAAGCAATGTCATAAAAATTGTAATTGTTCGCACCATTGATGTTCAAGGTGTCCAGCAAAATAATATTTTAAAATTCACTGACTTTTCCAGGTTTTCCAGAGACTATTTCAAACTTGTCTAGTATTATATATATAATTATACATACAGTGGTGGCGGAACTGGGGGGTCAGGGGGGCATTGCCCCCTAGAAGAAAATTTGCCCCCCCCCTTAAAATATATTGGCCCCTCCCTTCAACCTTAAACATTGTTTTATTACAACGTTAAGTCTGATCGTTTTGTCAAATACCTAGACAATGTATCTATGACAGTATACAATTTGTTATGCGCCAACCACCTGCTCGATGCAATGAATCGTGAAAGCCATCCTCATTCCATGCTACAGCACTTCCTATCCAAGGTCACGTAACAAGTCATCCCTTGTCCCATTTTTTCCAGGGTCATTTCACCATTTACCCCTCTCCTTCCGTGTTCTTTGAGTTTAATGTGTAAGCAAGTGCATGTGGGGCTAGTGTTTTTCTTAAATAAAGTGTTTATAGAGGTATAATTTCGTCGTTGTAAAGTAATTATTGTTTTTCCCTGTGAGAATAAATTTGCAAAGTTTGAATTTTTTTTAAATCGCTGATGGACTAATAATAATTGGACAATTGAAATTCATCGGTACACTTCTATTGCGAACTATCGCAAAATGGCTCAGAGGAAATCCTTGTCCGATTATTTCGATAAAGGGAAAGAGTCTCTCGTCATTCCCGATCATGATCTCCAAAGTGATAAGTCTTATCCAACAGTAATGAAGGCCACTAACATCGTGGAAGAATGTAATACAATACCAGGTAAGTGTTCTTGATTTTTAAAATTAGAACTTTATAATTTTTTTTTTCGCCACGTTTTACTGCCTTTCCGGGTTATATGCTTATGAACTCATTACGCTGATGGCTTATGTATGAGCTAGGTTGAATTTAGAGGAAGTGTACCCACATTTGAATGAATGAAGATTAGAAAACCATTTACGGAAAACACCACTCAGTACATTTGACCGGGATTCGAACCCGCATTTCCCCGTCGTCGGCAGTTCGGTATATTTCGAGAGTGACCTCTTAGACCAAAGGTAGCCAAATCAGGGCACGTGTGCCACTAGTGGCTCACCTGAGCCACCGTAGGTTTTTTAAAAATATAGTAAATTATAACAATGTCAAATAAAATAAACAAATCATCTAGGTTAATAAATTGCAAGAATTTTGGCTATTAATTTGGCCGTGTGTGTGTATTGTTTCCCGGGACTCAAGCTGCCTTTCTCTCCCCCTCCCGCCACATACTCTACACCCCTTCACCCTGCCACGTGCTACCCTATACACATTCCTTATTTGCTATTTGGTGGCATACTGACTGCTATGTACTGTGATATACTCAGTCCTAAAATATTTGTTTCTCGTTATAAATAGGAAAAAACCAAACAATCCAAAATTCCTAAACCAATCAGGAATTAAAAAATATATATTACACTGCCAATTTTTCGAAAAATAGTGGTAGTACGAAGGTAAGTTTAGGTTAGAGATTTTGGGGTGGAGTGGCACGCCCAAGATTATCTCAAATAGTAGCACGCTAGAAAAAAAAGGTTAGCAGACCATTCGGCCACCGAGCGAGTCACTTGATATATTACAAAGTAAAAGGATTACACTTGAGTTACAATAATACAATACAAAATGGGAAATACATGCTATATTTAAAAAAACTTTTAATATGATTTGAATTTTTAATAAAATAAAATATAAGCGTATGGTGCATATTGTGAAAATATATTTCATCACTTTCGGAGTATTTTGACCTACGAAGGACATACTTGTTTTAGACCTACCGAGTTACGTTGAAATAAAGTTTAAATTTATTTAAAAATCAATATAATATGGGACGGAATTCACACCGACTTCTCTGGTAATGACGAGAAGGAATTTACACAGAATCTTGGGGTCATAACATTTTCAGGATGGAATTTACGTCAACCCGGATGAGGAAGGTAGAACTTAAGAGGAAATGTATTCGCCCTTGTGTTGAGGGAAAGTAGTAATTCAACTATGGCGAGAAACTTCATTACACCCTACCGGGATTTGAACTCCAATCTACCGATCTTTGGCAATACAACTGGCACAGAGAAAAGTATATGCAACTGGTTTTGAGAGTAATGCCTTAGACTTGGTATGTCAAACTTGTGACCCGCGGGTCACATATTGTGATCCATCCTATGAACATATTATATGTGATGAACTCACAATGCGGCCCAATTTTTCTTTATATAAATCATAGAAATACACCATTTTGGAATGTTAATTCTCCTCACATTTAATTTAATTACATTCATACATTTCTTGGTTAAAATACAGGAGTCTTACTAGTTTATTACTTTCTCGCTATCTTACAGGTAGAGAAAGTATTGTGATCGTCAAGAAAATCGAACTCAACATTTTGATGAATCTTGACGTTTCATGACCCCTTGAATCCAAAAAAGGAGTTTTTGACTTGCCGTCTGTCTGTACCTCCAACTAGAGCTTAAACTATTTTACCGATCGGGCTAAAACTTGATATCTAGGGTTTACATAGGGTTGGAATTGGATATCTAACGCTAAAATTAAGGGTAGTTTAATGAAGGGCAAAAAGAAAAAAGTCAATTTTCTCAAAATCGACTCTAACAATTTTGATTAAAATTCGTATCTAGGTTTTGTAATGAATTTTAGGGTACCTTACAAAAGCAGAAACTTCCGTATCTCCGCAACTATTTGAGATACTAAATAACTTATCATTGCAAAATTGTAGTATTATTAAAAATCAAAAACTTGTATATGAATTATATTTTTATAAATCCAACAGTTTCTGAGATATTGGCAAATATATTAATACAATTGTGTGAGCTTTGGTTGTAGAGAGATACTACTTAAATTTTAACGCAATAGTTCTCCAATGCCATAGAGTAGTTAAATATAAATAAGACTCTAAAATTTTATGTTGTTTTCCCTTAAACCTCTTAGGAGAAATGTTTGTACAACAATGATCTATCTCCATTTTAGACTAAATAGTCAATTTTTGCATTTTTTTATTGGTCAAAATTTATAAACGAGGAATTTAATAGCAATGCGATGGCATGAAGATTTGCAACACCTGTTAAAATGTCGAAAATTTTAACCGGAAGTTGAAATTTTAATACGAAGTGTTGACCCTTGTGGACCCAGCATTGATCTTTTTTATCGGTCCAAACATACAAATGAAGACATTTATTCTTTAGAAACAAAATTATAAAATTTAAAACCGGGACTAAAAAAAAAAAGTTTTACATAAGTATAGTGCAATTTATGCTTGGGTTTTCTAGTATATGTTATTTCGTTTCACATATATTACGAGTTTTGAGTAAATATCTCCATTTTCAAACAATAGAGCGAGAAAGTCCGTGTGGAGTTCCGTATAATTTATTTTTATTTTATTTTCATAACAGAAAGGTACTAAGTTTGAGTAATTTTTACTTAAGATCCTGAAAAGCATTTTTTTTTAAATGCAGCCGCCTCAGTATATTTAGTTATCGAGTGTTGTGATAGAACGGATTTATCCGCTCACGTGCCAAACTCGCGGCCATATATACAATTCTGTGCAACCCCCGTGAAGTGGCCAGTTTTGTGTTAGTTACGATAAAACGATAAATATTTATAATTTAGTATGAATGAATATGTTTCGTATTGTGTGGATATCAGATAAAGGTATAAATAATTTTCGGGTGGATTTTAAGTTTATGTTATTTATAATTATAATTTATTGTTTGTAAGATAAGAATTAGCTCTGGTGACTCGTCGATAGTTGGTTGGGAAAATGTGGCCACTATTTACGGCTGGTACAGTAGACCCATAGCTTTTTTGGTGCTGACTAACAGCTGCTAAACACATGTTTATGCAGATCATATGGTTCGGAGTAGGGATACATAATTTGGTCTGGTAACTTTTCAAAGCCGTCAGCTGTGAGCTGTCATTCAGCACCAAAGGAGCTATGGGTCTACTGTAGGATAGGAAAATGTGCCTGTAGGCCACACAAAACAAAGATAGGAGGGCGGAAGGTAACCTGTTAGAATTCCAGGTAGCGGAACCTTGGAGATAGTGGAGCACGTGATGGCGGTATCAAGGATCTGCCTTTAAAAGAATTCCAAATAAAGTTGTGACACAGCACGCGGACCTTATAATAAAGCATCATTCAATGCAACCCTATTTTTAACGTCGAGTAAATACAACATTTTGGAATGGGACATTTGGTAACCTCGCATAATTTGGGTAATTCTGGTGTGTAAAGTTTGTGTACCAAATCTGAACTATTTTTTTCGACGTGGATCAATTATCAAAAACTGTCAAATGTCCACATTAAATATTTGCAACATTTGGCAGCACAATCGTATACCCTAATTGTGATAGGAATGGATGTCTGAAAGGTATTTTTCCTTGTCAGAATGATATTATATGGTAGGATTTTGTTAGGAGAAAGGACCTTCCAGACGTCCTTACTACCATAGACAGTGTAAGTATATTAACAGATTGTGTTGTTTTAACAACATAAATTATAATAATAATATAATATTTAGCACCGCGTCTTACTATCCGTTAGGGTTATACGCTTTAAGTACTAATTTATTACTCTAATGGATTAGGAATTGGGAAGGTTGAATTAGAGGAAGTGAACCCGCATTTGCGTGGAGGGAGAGTGGAAAACCATTTAGGAAAAACCTCACTCAGTTCACCCGACCGAGATTCGAACCTTGATCTCCCCGTCCTAAGCAGTCGAGCAGCTCAACAAGACTAACGCGTTAGCCAACTACGCCACCGAGGCGGGTAACAGAAATTAAACCTAAGATATATCACCTTACAAACACAAATATGTCAACAATTTTAAATATGACTTTATCATAAAAATTTAAAGTCCATAATTAACACATTTGTTGCGTATAAAAGGTTTAATTTAAAAAAAAGTATTGTTTTGTCTAGAGGGTCAGCGTTTCTTTTTGAAATAGTTAAAAATACTTATTTGGAATTATTTTTATTCAAGATAGTGACAAAACATATATTTTTTAAATATGGCCTCCTCATTATTTTTATTATTCAACGTGGTCCTTATGATAAAACGAGTTTGACACGCCAGCCTTAGACCATGTGATCAATGAAACGGTTGATTTGTTAATTTAAATAAGTGGCTCACGCCAAAATGTCCTCATAGGATTAAAAACCTTAACTTACCAGTTTTAACATTTTAAAACAATTTTATGTAAAGGTTCTTAGCTCATTTTAACAACGTTTCACGTTAAATGTCGCAGTTCTTAGATCAAGAGTAAATGTTTGACGTCATTTTTAATAAAGTCATAGCAGAACATTCTAAAGGACAGTTAAGGATTGTTTGAGTGTTTGTGAAACTTCAAAACTCTCATTTCCATTATATATACAAAAATGTGATGAGACTTCTATTTAAGTAGGTGGTTTCCTTAAGGTGAGAGTGTAGAAGATGTGAGAAAATGGCAGTGTTTTGCAGTTCTTATAACAAAACTTTTGGCCAAAATAAATAAAATATTGTTCCAGAAGAAACAGAGTTAAATTTTGTACACGGTGTTATATAAACAATACTTGAATATGAGCATGGAGGCATAACTTTCTAAATGAAGAGAAAAAGTTGTCATGCAATTCCAGGGCACTCTCGACAGATAATCAATAACACTGTTGATGTCACCATGTGAAAAAAAAATTAAACTAAATATTTGTACTGGAGAATAAATTTATTTGATTTCTTTTGACAAAAAAGTTTTTCTATAAAAACACTGTTTTTTTTTGCTTCTCCTAAATCCCCGCCTTAATTCTTGAAAAGCGGGAGTAGGTAAACCGAACGACAAAAAAGTGGTAGACACGAAAAATCAGTAGGATCAAGTGGTCGACAGTCAAACGGTCGACAAACAAGACTTAACTTGACTGGACACAGATTTATAGGACCTAAAGCACAGCCGTCTTTTTGTTAGAGGCCATACGTTTGGCAACACCGCGCGGAGGCTTGTCAACTCACAGCACGTGTTAGGCAAACAGAAGTGTTTATCAGTCCTCTTTGTTTTGCTGTGCAAAACTTTTAATTTCCAATTAGATTTATCTGCTTTATTTGGTGTGCATGAAAAACAGTTTCTGGTAGTTACTAAAGTTACTAAAGGTGTGTTAATATCTTCATACATCAGGTGTTATCTGTAGCTGGCACTTTCGGAAGATATTATTAATGCCCTATAAAATAACACTAATAATTTAGTACAATTTTGTCAATTTTGGAAGCAAAGAGATATGTTAGAATTTTCGAAACTGTTCTTCTTACCAAAATAAGGGTATACGTTAGTTTTTTTTAAAAATAATGTAGTTTACTGGCGAATAATTTTTGAAACTTTTTAATTTAAAAAAATTACTGTAGAAATTTTGGTAAATACTTATATTTGAAGAGTATTTCATACAACTATCAAAGCAGTTTGTTTGAGGAGCACGTCTTAATAAGAGGTAGTTTAATGACAACTTTTTTTTTACAACTTTGTCACAAACTATATTAGAGAATATTTGATAAAGTATGCAAGATTGTATCGCACCATTTATTTATGCATTTTAAATGTAAAGTTGTTTACGACTTATTTGTGACCATGTATAGCGATTTTTTTTTAAAATCTTTGACAGATGTTAGCCATTGCGAACCAAGAATAGTGCAATCCAATGCAATCTTTAGAACAGGCTGCTATTTCCCGTATTGTCTGCACTAGAGTATGCTAGCGACGGTTGAATGGAGACACCGAGCCTTGAAAGTGAAATCAACCGCTGGAATCAAGTCGTGAAATGCGGTTGGCAGACTGGCAGGTGTCTTATTCTAGGTCGGCGCTCAGCCGATAAGACGACCACTCTTATTCCGGACAAACATATTTGAGGAATGGAGCTATGTGGTCCGCCATTGTATTGTAGCTCGTCATCTGGTCTCGGTTTAATTTCCGCGTGTTTTATTATTATTGTTTAGTTTAGACTTTATAACACAATAGGCCTACCTATTTACCAGAAAGGGAGGACAGGTGGACAAACGCGTCAATAGGCCTATAATCTTATCTAGTCTGCCGATGATGGGCGGTCATGACTCGAATGTCTCACATTTTTTTTATCAAGTGTCTGTTAAATCACCTGATGGTTAGGTTAGATTAGGTTATGATAGGCGTGTGCTAGTCAAAAGAAACAAAAGAGCAAGGTGAATGCGGTTGGAATTAGATTCATAAGAAATGTACGTGGAAAAACTCGTATGAACAAAGTCAGTAATGAATGTGTGCTGAAGGAGTGAGGTTCGAAAGGGAATCCAGTAGGTCAATGTGGAAGAAGCGTCTTACGTTGATTTGGACATGTTGAGAGGATGAGTGTGGATCGAATGAATAAGCAAATATATGAAGGTAGAGTGTGTGGCTCAAAAGGAGGGTGTAGACCATGTAAGACATGGCTAAATGTTGTAGACGAATGTGTTAAAAAGAGAAACATTAATATCTTTAAGAATAAAAGAGCATGCATGACTCTGTGAATGGATATAATGAAGCGAAAGGAGTATGCAAGGATAGGGAAGTGTGGAGAAAGTTAGTGAGGATGGATTAAGTACGGATTATTTTACCTCATAAGGGAACGACGCGACTATGTATGCATATATATAGATCTGCACAAATCGAAATAATTCTCTCGATAGTAAGGTTAGGCTAGGTTAGGTTAGATTAGATTATAGTATGTTAAGCTAGGTATTCATAAATGAAAGGAATAATGATTAATATCCTTAGTCCGCACGTCCTATCTCAGTTGATCTAAAATACCTCCCATTTACATACTAATAATGTACCAAAGGTCGTGAAATGATTGGTCCAAACGGATAGCTTTTCGGGGGGAATGTGCCAAACTTCCAATGGCCAAAAGAAAATGTATACAAATCAAAGGGTGTTATTTGCTCCAACCCTAAACTTACACAACACGTTCAGACTGCTTGCACTCCTCACAACATTTCAAGGTAAAATACCCGTCAGGGCCAGCCATTATATTAACTAATAGGGAGTAAGGAACGTGCAATCTAGAGTAAAAGTAGCCACATTTTTGCTGAAGGAGCTTGAGAAACTATTCAAGATAAACCCCTCTCCGCACATTTTGTTTAGAATTTGACGTTAATTTATCCATTGCATTGAAAGTACAAGTGCACATTTCAGAGCCCTCTGAACACGCGTTCCAGCCAATTAGCTGTCTTCATAGCTAGAATTGTGTAATGGTCCTGACACAATGAGGTGTTAGAATATATTTTCCAAGGAAGTGAACAACTGTCGGTATTGTGAGTTTCGCAGGCTGTTGTGTATACTATTACAGTCCGTTCACCCTGAGGAGTGTAGGCTGTTCCCATAGGAAATTAATTGTTATGACCGAGCGCGCTGCCATCCTACACATCATAGCTCCGGGTACAGGTATCAAAACTGGCCGGCAGGAATCTGGGTTGGTCAGCGTTTCGTCGGACCGGCATCGGTGGACACGTGGGCTAAGGCATCACCACCTCTAAATCCAATCCTTTTTCATTTCTAACACATTATAGTTATTGGTGCATATGCGTGTCACAGCTACCACGCCTCTTGATGATTGAATTTAACATGATCGTTTCGTCACAATTAAGTTCTGATAAATTGTGTATTTTAAAATAACAATGAATCCAAACCAGACGTATATTACATTTTTAATGCAATCAGTCAACTTAAAGAATTTGTTTATTGCGTCAAAATAAGCAAACGACAACAAACTAAGATCCCCCCACCCCCACCCCCAACGTAATACCAATTAAATGCAAATCTGATTTTAGTCTGCAATTTTCTTGTGCTCTTTTTGCAAGTTTTTTAAATTTTCGTTTAAAGTTTTCTTGTACGTACGTATGTATATATGTATATATGTACGTATGTATTTATATATGTATGTACGTATTTATGTATGTATGTACATATGTATGTATGTGTGTTTTATATGGCATATATAAAAAGTGTGTATGTAGCATATTTGAGGTTATTGATTTATTGTGTACCAGGAGCCTCAATACTTATAAAAATAGTTAATTCGAATTTTGGATGCTTAGAATAATTTTAGATATTCGATGGGCTTCGAATTAAAAAGGTTCTACTGTACTATAATTATTCTTCAATTTGGTCATATTTAAAAAATAACATTGTAAAACCGTCAATAATTCCACTGTTTTCTAAAGTAGAATACAAAAAAAAACACACCACGATGTGACGCCTGGTTCGAGCTGTATTAACTATTATCTACCTGAGTTAGGTGATATTCGTTGAATAGGACGGGTTCTTAATCTGATATGAAGATAAATCATGTTGTATGGAATAAACTAAATGTTCCAAAGTGCTTAGACTTGATCGTAACGAAATACACGAAGGACTCATTTGAAACTTCGCCTTTAATTTATATCAAATCTGGACTTAATTCATGCATATTGCTAAGTTCAGCTCTCTTCAAGAAATATAAATGAAATATTAAATAGCTATATGTGTACGTTTTTCTTCTCATGATAGTATTTGGTATTTGTCTGTTTTCTGATTCAGAATATTCTCTGAAATTGGTTGGAAGCTCTTCTTTGAAATTATGGCACGTCGATTACAGAAGTAACAGATCTTTAACGTCGATCCGATCGCAATGCAAGAGTTCAACCCTATCGACTATTCCGTGAACTAATGTGTCATAATGTTGGTATGTCAAGTATGACAGCTGGGATTTCCCCAACGGTATTGAACCAAAAATACTTTTATAAAAACCTTTCGTGGACTAATGTTGTGAAGACGCTACGATCCAATATTTATAGGAGAAACGTCATCTTACACCTAGAAGATTACCTAGAGTCCTAGATCTACTTTCACGTATTCATACGTCAATTTATGTCACATGCAGCTATTATTTTTGATAGATATTATCATTACCTATAATATTACACTTTTTTTTTATAAATGCGTCTTACTACCTATTCAGGTTATATGCCTATGTACTAATTACACTAATTGGTTGGGAATTAGGAAGGTTTAACTTAGAGTAAATGCACTCACATTTGCGGGGAGGGAGAGTGGGAAATCACTTAGGGAAAAGCACCCTCAGTTCACCCAACCGGGATCGAACCCCAATCTCCCCGTCTTCGGCAGTATTGTCCAACACAAGATTAGTGCTTTAGACCACACGGCCAGCGAAGCGGGTTGATAACACTAATAACAATAGTAATAATAGATGCTGACTGCAACAAATATACAATTGCATTTTCTTGAAGGTCCTTCTGTAAGAATTGGACAGTGTATATGTTTCAATGTGAACTGTTATAGTTATGGACTAAATGGCCAAGCTATTATGTTTGTTAATTAGGGTTATATCCTCATTTAAAAATATTTAAAATGAACAATGACATCTGGAAACGTCCATAGCAGACTCTGCTTTAAAATATGAGTGGAGAATTACCCTGGACATGGGACCATTCTTGGATATATCAGTGTTAAGAGCATTGGAATACTAAGTCAAAGGTCTCAGATTCGGTTCCCGTGTCCACGTGTCATTTTTCAATTTTAATAATATGTTTTAGTTGTGTTAAACTACGTTTATAAGACTTCAGTTTCTAAGCATAAATTATCTTGGTAGAAACTTTAAAGCTTGACCGGGCTTGAAAAGGCTTCGATTTTGGGTAATATTGGTTAGTTTATTAATGAAAGTTATGAATTATTTTTAATGTTGAATTTTTTACTATTGAGAAACTATTTGTAATTTGTTTAACAAACTTATTTCTTAAATAGATATTGTTATGAATCTAATTCAATATTGTCATTTCTAAAACACAGAACCATGAAATTATGTTTTAGTAAAACCTCAATAAACAAGTCAAAGTTGTTGGATAACAATGAAAATGTTTATTTTATAATAAAATTTGGTTAATCAGTAGAGTTTTTATATCAACAAATAGGAAATAATTTCAAAACTAGCTTGAACACCTTTGAACGATCTATGGGAAACTGCGACAGTACAATGTTAATAGAAAGGGCTTTTTATAAAAATACAAACGTATTATTTTACGGCTCACATCGATAATATTTTAATTAATTATTAGCCATTTTAAATAAAGTTACAGCCACAGATAACATAGCCTGACGCATGAATACGTCAATGTAGATCTAGTAGCTTTTCTAGCCGTCAAATAAAGACCTTCCTAATAAAAAATGTTCTGTCCGAATGAGTCATTCATTAGCTGTGTCTCTCCTTGGTATGAAAGCAGGCAAGTAAGAGAGATTCAGAGTGGTGATGGGTAGAACTAGCTCATTGGGGCGAGAGCTAGCTCACATAGGGTAGGCTCACTCAATTACTAAAAAGAGTCGTTCAAATCACTAATATCGTTAATCTTTCGGTTTGCTCCTTGAAAGAGCTTAGCTCTTGTTCTAGAAGTCTTCATTCAACAGGTTTTATTTACTCGCTTCGGTAGCTGCATGGTCTAAGGCGTCACTCTCACCATAGACTAGACTAGTGATTGCATATTGGTGACACACGGACCAGATCTGAAGCGTGAAGCTCTTACTTTGGATCAGAAGGAACTGTCTGTCTGAAGCCTAAATTACCTACCCGAACGAATAAAGCTAGCCGATTATTAAAAAACAAATTCATTTATAAACAATATTTTTATTGGTATGTAGTACTAATGAGAAAAATTTTTATGTCTTGCGTGCCACTATTTTGTGAAAGTTGGGAGTTATGGTGGTACAGGCAGTTCGTAGCGAGTCCTGCAAGTACTTGTGGTTCAACTTGTTTCGGAGGTTTGTTTTGATGTTGTTCATTGCCGAGAGTCCCTCTCCACAGGCATATGTACACCCGAACATTAGTCCAGTTGCAGGGTATTTTTGATCTGCATAAGTTCGGGTAGTTTTGATTTTTTGGGTGTGTTTGAGAGATTAGGCTCTTAATGAAATCTGTCAGAAAAACCAATAGATCAATATCTTCGCCAACTATGACGATGGCGAGATAACAGAAATGTCAGTGTTTTTAACGGTAAAGAGGTAAACAAACATATTCTGAAGAATGTTTCACTAATCAAATTTATTTTTGAGCATTTAATTCAAACGAATCTTATTAGTTTCGTTAACAAAAAATATTTATTGGCAAACTTGGGCATTCATTGATTCGTGGAAGTGTTTTTTTTAATCGACAAAGTCTTTCTGTGGTCTTAGCATGTCCTTCCGTTTAAACCTGGTGGACTCAAAATTGTCGAAAATCATTTTTGAAATTCCAAAAGTACAAATCTCTTGGAACAAATGGCAGTTTATTTGTTCATCCACAACAACTCCAGTGCTTATTGACATCAACAAATCAATTTTTGAGAAGGGATGATGTTGGGAAAACCATTCTACAAGTTCTTTAAGGTTTTGGTCATCCCGTAGGACAGGTGAAGGTCTCATATCCATTCCCATGTTGCTCGGATGTTGCTAAAGTACGGTAATAGCACAATATTTCTCAACTTCGTCACAAATATTGTGTAAATATACCATCCTAGAGTCCATGATGCAAGCACATTATCAGTAATTTCACGTCCGTGAATATGGCCTCCAGAACTATTCACCGTCCGCCTTAATGTTTGCTCAGTTATAATATCAGAACAAATCCCTGACCAAAACTTGTATGGGCACCTAAAAGTAAAAAATAACAACAGAAAACTAAAATTACCTATGCATCAAAATAAGCTTGGCCAAAGATTGATCTGAAACTGATATAAATACTTGAATTAATTAAGCTATTCCTAGTTTTCGGTGTGTAAAAGATGGAGTTTGTTGAAAACATCACTCAACTATTCAAGAATAATAAATAGCACATTTAGTTGAATTATTTAATCACAATTTAAGAAAACTATAGTAGTGGGAGACTATAGGAACCAAAAACACGTCTACAAATACTAAAAGCTATGAGCACACATACCCTTCAGTGTTCTTGGCACGAGAGAGGAAATTAAAGAAGGTGCAACCCTTCTTACGTTTTAGCAACTACAAGGGGTGACAAGACTACGTTAGCTACAAAACCAGCTCGTTAATAATGACTCGGGATATCAAACAACTTAGAATACATACGATGAAAATACTGCGTTCATTTACTCCATAATTATGGCAAGTAAATATCTATGTGCGAAGTAAAATCGGTTTAAGTAATGATTCTATCTCCTGATTTATTCATGAAACCTCATCATGGTGTAAAAACAAGAAAAAATAAAACAATCAATATGTAATTAATAGCCAATAATAATAAAAAAACATGTCAGTTCAAAACGGTGCGATGGAGGTGGTGAGCCAATGTCGAAAACTTGGAATATTCATTAGGACCCTTAGTTCTCAAATATATCCAAGAATCAAAACCACCAGACTTTTATCAAAACAAGGGCCTTTTTCCGTCCCCTGCTATTGAACTACATAGTTAATCCGTACAACACGATATCCAGCACATTTTCATGCAATGAAGTAGCTGAGTTAAGCCAAAACTGTTCCAAATTGCTGCATATTTTTGTGAACATAATAGGCCTATTAGCTCGAACATAGTTCCAAAATTTTCTTGAATTTAAATCTTCACGCCTAAGGAAAAATAACTTAAGAAACTGCTTTTTGTGTATTCGAGTAAAAAAGGTACAAATTGGGCTTTACAAATTGTTTGTAAAACAGGTGGCCCATGAAATGTGCCCCACCAACAAAATTAATTTCCGACCGTTGGACTAGACCGCCAATGACGGAGAGTTTAATAAGGGTGGTTTTCCTTAAATAGTTTTTCACTTTACCTCCACGCAAATACGGTACACTTCCCCTAAATTCAGCCCAAACTCATTCTTAGCATACTAGCGTAATTACTACATATGCGTCTAGCCCGAATGGGTTGTAAGATATGGTGCTAGAAAGACAACAGCTAGCCTATTAGTCAAAATATTTGTTGATGCAAAAATTAATGATAACGTATAACCATGCTAATAGACTCCAATTATAATATTTTTCTTTTGAGTGAATTTTCCTTTTCTCTATAAACATATACCCCAACTGCTGTAGGACTGTTGGTAAGTGACAGATGGCAGAAGGTTCTTATTACAAACGTAAGTAGCTAATGTCAACCTATTTGTAAATCATTCTTATGCTCTTATTAATACTATATTATCAATAAAAAGTGTTTTCAAACACTTCTAACAACACTTTCAGACAATGTTTGCAATAAAGAACCTTCTTCTAGCTGTCACTTACCTACAATTCCTACCATAGACAAACTCTTCTACTGTTTTATGTTTATTAAAATGTGTATTTCTTGGTTGTTGTAGTATATCACATTCCAGACGTCGAGTGCATTGCACGTCACCTGATATGGGCACGAGCATGAGTGGTTTCCTGTGTCTTGATGAGGGATGGAGGCGTGCCTATCATGTCATCCTCAACGCACGTCGGATGTGCATCTTGGGACGTGTCTCACCAATATGGCCCAGGATTGAATGTCAGCAGGCAGACAGAATTACAAATCCGCTTACAATTTAGATATATTTGTTCAAGGCAAGACGTATTATTTATTACTCACGTTATCATAAAAACTCAAACCATTACTATACAGAGTGTCCCAAACTTTACTGTGCGGTAAAAAGTACCTTTAATAGATGTTGGAAATGTCCCCCATGGGCCTGAATACATGTCTGGATATGCCTTTAATATCATACGGAGAGGCGTGTCCAGACATGAAACAGGAGCGTGGGGGACATTTTCAACATCTGTTGTAGGAAGAGGTACGTGTCACGTTACTGCACAATAACTTTGTACTTGGTGGTTCTTGCTTTTTAATATTCTAATAGTATAAATGTGATTTAACATTACAATTTTCATATTAAGGACCTTTAAGAAAACAAACAGTTTTATTTTTGCTGCCAAAAATTGATATTTTATATGTAGTAATAGACTATCAAAAGTGACAGGTTAGAATCACATTACCTGACGTATGAATATATGAAATAAGATCTTTATATTAGAATTGGATTAAATGTGACGTTTGCTAAAGATCTACATAATCACTGTGTTCTGAGTGACTTCAACACTGGGGTAGAACAGAACCACACGAACGAGAAACCTTAAACTACGATATATTTTTTAAAATGTTTCTTGATTTATTCAGACGAAAAAAAAAACTCTGTTGTAAATAAACCTTTTAAAATTTTATTTTTATCATAGGGTTTTAACTACAACTGACTAAATGTTAAATGATATAAGCATAATTAATCTTTAAGTTGATATTTCTACTGTCTCGTGACCCCTCGGAGATTATTGTGGTCGTAAAAAAAAAAGAAGTGAACGTTGGATTTTGATGGATGTCAACGTTTCATAACTCCCTGAACCCAAAAAGTTTTTTTAATGCCGTATGTCCGTCTGATTGTCTGTGTGTTTGTATCATAGCCTAGAAGCGAAACCAAACTTGGTACATGTACAGTTTTCCCCATCGGGACATCTCTACTTTAGAGAGTTTCATTCACCCACTGTATTTTGGTCACGTTTGTTGTTTGGATATTAAAACTGAACTTATCAAATTATATAAAACGATTTTGGTCAAACTTGATGAATAATTTATTAAAACAATTTAATAGTGATTTTTTTAACGTTGATTACAACTCTAAAGTCAACACTGCTCTAGCTTTAAAAATACTAAATGTCCCCCAAATTTAAAGTTAAGAAACTCCATATATTGGTAATAGATAAGTTAATCCAAAAGACCTGCTTTCAAAACCCCTTTTATACAATATACCAGTGGCTCTCAAACTTCTTAGTCACGCGCACCCTCTGACCAGGGAACAGCTGATTCGTGGACCCCTCGATTTACGATAAATGATTGAAAAAATTATATTCATAAATTTACAATATATTAGAGAGATAAATTAGTCATAATATACTTTAGTGTAAATATCATTACAATATAAATTAAAATAAAATAAATGTAGGTATTATATGTGTACATATTTATACATTTTTTTTTAAATAAGTGTAAAAAGGAATCACATAAAAAATGGAAAGAAAATATAATATACTGTATTATATTTGTAATGTACATTTATAATCACTGATGGTTTATATGAGGAATTGGACTGCTTGTGTGAAATCTAAAGGAATTTTACCGACCATCTTCTTTAGCCTTGTTCAATACTAAGATTATTTCATTTCACATTTCTTCATGTCACAAAGAGCAGAAACGTATTTCTAGCACAAATAAGTTGTTGGAAAAGGCATACAATATTTCAGTGCTTTTTTTTCTGTAAGTTCTTTGTGTTGGCCGACGAGTAAACCAATATAAAAGTGAATTTACAAATGCTCCTTTCAAAGATGTGGACATAAGGGGCGTGGCCAATCTCCCACTTTCAGTTCCCACTTTCTCGCCGGGAAGGCACCTACATTGTGCTTAGTACAGACCAGTGATTTACCCTTTTATTTTATATATATATATATATATCACAGATTCCCTGGATGACCTCGTGGACCCCTTGTATGAACCTCGGGGACCCCACTTTGAGAATCTTCGCTATATTTTTATGGTACGTGCTGCTATTTTAAGCATTGTATTTACATTGACTATTTTGTAGCACGCGAGACTCGTTTTTGTGGCCATTAAAATCTAATATAGTGTAACATAACTTGTATCATTAGTTACTATACATAAAATATATTGTTAGATAACTTATTTTTAACAAGGGCTTTAAGAGCCAACATAAATGATCGCACTGCGCATTTGCTGTCAGGGCACGTCAAAGGTCAAGGTCACTAAGGAGCCAACTATCGGCGAGACATAGAAACTGGTTGTGTATACAATAAAAGCGGTATGCGAGAAGATCGTTACTCAGGAAAGAACACTTACTATTATTATTATTATTATTATTATTATTATTATTATTATTATTATTATTATTATTATCATCACCGCGTCTTGCTACCCATTCGGGTTATAAGCACATACGCTAATGTGTAATGGTAGGGTGATTGTGAGATGAAATGCAGGATCCTACAGTTTAACGTGGAATCCGAACCACGGTGGAGGCCTGGCATTCCCCACATTCACAAGATGTCTTGTCAAAGGTGAAGGAAGGATTTGGTAATCAGATAGATCTTTGCTGGGACCGAAGATTGAGCCCCGGCCGCCAGCATAGAAGTCTGACACCTTACCCCTAGGCCGCCAGGTCACCTAACACTTATTATCCTCTAACCTAGTTGGGTTTGCTTGAGGATAGTTTTAATATATATTAGATTAATGAGGTTAGGAGTACAAAATATATCAACATAAAAATTAATATGAGACATTTCACAATATTTTGTTCTGAGATTTGACAGAGTTAAGATTTGCTGCCACTCACTATCCTACGAGTAGATTTTAATAAATCTTAGTTCAAATATTTTTTCTGCTAAAACCAGAATAAATGGGCTCCGAAGTGAAACTATTTTGTTGATCGGTACATAGTGTATATAGTGCAACACACACACACACATATATATATTAAAGGGCTAATATTTGGGATAGGTATGTATATAATATAATAAATACAAGCGTGTGCTTGTGTGCGCAGGTAGGCCCATGACTACAAATACTGTATTTGGGATGTGCCCTATTAAGTGAGTGGGTATTTTTTTTAAACCAGTTCACATCTCTCGCTTTCAGTCTGGTCAAACTTCGTACCCACTTTAAATATTTATTTTATTTATTGTTGCAATAACTATACCCTGATTTAGTAGGAAGCTCGTTTCTCAGGGCCATATTTCGTACCAAAGTCCTCCTGCATGTTCGGTAGAATAAAAGTCGTTACAGAACGGAAATATGAAGTTTGTTCTGGGAGGCCTTTAATTCTAACAAAACATGAAATAGAGCCTTCCAAAACGGGCTCCCTACCAAAATAAAGGTATATATATATTCATATAAAATGTGCACGTATTTCATGGAGATAGAATGAGATAGTGTTTAGGAAAAACTAACCTCAGTATATATACCCTTCCAGGATTCAAACGCTAAACATCCCGGCACAAGCCAAGGTGACTATACGAGATAGACGTTTTAGACCACATGACCACCGGTGCGTGTTTAAAAGCTTGATGTATCTGTCGGTGATATCGATCTGCAATAATTTATCACAGTATGTTTGTGATTGTTTTCGTAACTATTTGGCTCCCCATATTCCCCCAGTTGGGGCACCCCGGACGATGGTGTGGGCACACGATGGCCGATGAAACCGGTTTCCCTCCCAAGAGGAACAAATCAAGACTTGGAATGAACGAACAAGTTCAGGGAAGGAAAGGGGGGGGGGTGAGGGAAGAGGATGGG
Source organism: Timema shepardi (assembly GCA_902151425.1). NCBI lineage: Eukaryota > Metazoa > Arthropoda > Insecta > Phasmatodea > Timematidae > Timema > Timema shepardi. Next base: position 86,752 of record CABFVX010002620.1, on the reverse strand, counting down.
TGACCCGACGATACAATATCGGAGCAAGACCTGAATAAGTCTCAACTTGCAAACTTTTGGTTTATTAGACATTTCCCTCAATCTAATAAACTAGCCCATTTGACGGTGTCACCATCTTTTCAGTTTTTTGCTTGTTGATAGATATTCAACAACTGTTGATACCACCATGCTAATAAAATTAAACTGTATGTTTCTACCGAAGCCATATTTGATTTAGTTTGACCAACAAAAGAGTTGATATAAAAACTACAAAAAAAAACACAACTTTTCTCACGTCCCCTACATCCCCACCTTAGGGGTCCTTGAGTACTGAATGAATTTTGCATAAAATTGAACTTTTATAAAAGTTAAATAAAATGGGTTAAATTAAATTTTACACATGTTCAGAGTGCATCAGTTCAAATTATTTGAGCACTTTATTGATAAATAAACCAATGTTATAACCAATATTCTTAATAATATATTATTACTTTAAAATATATCTTCCAACCCAAATGGTAAAAATACCTAATCTAGTTCACCTAATTGTAGATTATAAAAGATGCATCATACACTAACTAATAGAAATGGTTTATTTTGAAACTATAAATTAAATTGTTTACAATAATTTATTTTTTATATTTCCAGATGATTTAATCAAATATAAAAAGTATTTTTTGTACCAAACTGCACAATCAAATTTCACAATAAAAATGTTGCAGCATATTATATAGGCCCAATCGTTGATAGACCTAGAGTATAATTTGAGTTTGAAATTAGGCTTAAAATATGCCAAAATAAATTAATAACTCACCAATGTATCATATTGTTTATACTGCACTAACTCAGCGGGACTGTTCAAACAAAAACGTTTTAGTAAAAGTGGTGTTATAAAAATTTATTTTAAGAAATTATGAAGGAATCTTGGTTTAAAAACATATGTTTTTGATACAATAAACAAATATTCAATAAAACAAATCAACTTTAACCATGTACACCACGTTTACCCTGCATTATCTTGACGGATTACACTATGGTACTATTTTATAACCTATACCATAGTCCATAGTGGAATAATGCAAGGTAAGTTTGCTACGGTACCAGGTTAAATGAAGAGTATATTAGATACATACCATTAATGTCCATCTAATTGAATCTCTTTGCACGGATTGAGATTTCATGGGGTTTCAAAATAAATATACTTACAGTCTTTGGCAGCTAACAAATATGGTAAAACTACTTTCATAAATATATACGTCAAATTAATAAAGTGACTTGCTGTGGTCACTTTTTATCGCAAGTACAACTATTTATATTATTATTATTATTATTATTATTATTATTATTATTATTATTATTAGCACCGCGTCTTACTACTCGTTCGGGTTATACGCACTTACGCTAATGTGTAATGGTAGGGTGATTGTGAGATGAAATGAAGGACCTACAGTTTAACGTGGAATCCGAACCACGGTGGAGACCTGACATTCACAAGATGTCTTGTCAGAGGTGAAGGAAGGGTTTGGTAATCAGATAAATCTTTGCCGGGACCGAACTATTTTTAACATAATGCAAATAACATGGTTGAATGTTATCAATGTTTATGGCAAAATATATGTGTTTGTATCTTGTAAAGGTTATGTCCTTCTTTTACCTGTTTTGAATGTTAATACTTAAGGTGAGAGTGTAGGGAACATGAGTTAAGGTAAGTGCTTTTGAAGGATTTCTTAGCAAAAAAAAAATGTTTTTGTTGCTAAAATTAATAAAACATTGCCCCAGTAGAAACATAAAGTTTAACTTTCTTCACACCGTGATATCAACAGTTGTTGAATATCTGTCATGAGCATAGCGGCATAAGATGAGAACCTTTTTGAATTGAGAGAAAAAGTTATCATTAAATTTCAGGACACGCTTGACATATATTCAACAACTGTTCAGGTCACACAACATGCGAAGAAAATTAAACTCTTATATTTCTAATGGAGAATTATTTTGTTTCTTTTGATCGAAAAAAGTTTGTATATAAAAACTTCAAAAATACTTCTCTACATCCCCACCTTAAAGCGCCAGTAACCAAGCGGGCTTATAGCCTCGTGGGTGGAGCTATTCATCAATAGGAGAACAAGTTGGGGAGAGTGAAAATATAAATGCCAATATGATTTGTGTTGTGAGCCCCGTGCCCCTATTAAATGAAATGATTTGATTAATTCACAAATATATATTCTACGCTCTTACGCCAGTTACCTTTCGTTTCCCGGGATTTAGGTACCCATAACTAAACAACATATGTGTTTGGTTTTTTAATCTTCAAAGTGGTAAATTTTAACTTTCAAACTATATTTGCAAGTCATAGTACATACATAGTTCTGTGTTAATTCCAATAAATACCAAACTCGAGTACCATTAAAAGATCAACATCTGATTAGCACAACTCAGCTACCTAGGCAGGTATATTCTGTCTCATAGGTCGCTTTACCCCGAATATCAAGCACTACACTCCCAACAAAAACGTACCTCTGGAAATTCTCCTAGATCAATTTAAACAGGTACCTCAAGGTCGGAGCGAGCCGGCAGGAGAACAAACATGAGGTTAGGAAAGCAAGAGCCGGCGTTGTGTGTACCCGGTATCAGTAACAAAACCAAACCACCGTTTTGGGACAACTGGGAGGGGAACGGGGGGGAAGTCGTATGAAGACCACGTCTTATTAAACGGGAAACAGTATGGTTTGGAACTATTAATTTCAATTCAAGAAAATTAGAACCACGTGTGAAGGCAATTATTTAGGACGTAAAACGAAACATTTTAAAAGTACAACCTTCTCTGACTGCTGGAAACGTTACAAGATCTACTTTCGCGTATTCAAATGTTAAGCCATGTGAACTGCAGCTGTAACCTTTGATATACATTATCCAAACATATCAAATAAATAATATAATAGAGGACTAATCATTTTCACCGGTTGTTATCTATCTATGGGTGTGAAACGTGGTTTCTTATCTTACATGACGAAAACAAATTAAGAATGTTCGAAAACAAGGTGTTTAGCAGGATATTTGGTCAAAAAGGGGATGAGGCTACTGGGGAGTAGACAAGGTTACATAATGATGAGTTACATACCCTGTAATCATCACAAGGCATTGTTTGGATAATCATTATTATTATTATTATTAGCACCAACGTTAACGTTACCATTAACGTCTTACTACCCATTCGGGTTATACACACTTACGCTAATGTGTAATGGTAGGGTGATTGTGAGATGAAATGGAGGACCTACAGTTAAGATGTCTTGTCAGAGGTGAAAGAAGGGTTTGGTAATCAGATAAATCTGTGCCGGGACCGAGGATTGAACCCCGGCCGCCAGCACTGAAATCTGACACCTTACCTCTAGACCACCAGGTCACCCTTAGTATAACCAAGTCCCGTAGATAACTGTGGGTAGGGTGTAATGAGGGGGACTGGATATAACTAGCTCAAGATAGGGATAGGATGTAATGAGGTGGACTGGATATAACTAGCTCAAGATGGGGATATGTGACTTACTTTTGTAAGTGTGGCAATAAACTTTTGAGTTCATAGTGTCATAGATTAAGTAATAGAGAATATGTTATCAATGTTGACCAAAAAAACATGTGTTTGTATTTTCTAAAAGGGTCTCTATATGAAAATTGGTCTGTACATGGTGCTATAGTGAGCTCATGGCCATCACTCTTTTACGGTGAAAAATGCTCATCTTGTGAAAAACTCAATTTTATTTTTTGATGAAAGGAGATTGAATCATTATATTTGACTTAACATCTAAGCTTTAGTAATTACCTTAGCAGTTGTTTTTTACAAATTGTTCAAACAAAACTACTTACTCTGTGGTATTGGTAGCTCAAAAGTTCAACACCGTACTTACAAAAGTACGCCACCTATCCTATCTTGCACTAGTTCTATCCAGTCCACCTCGTTGCACCCTATATCTATTTTGAGCTAGTTCTATCCAGTCCACCTCGTTGCATCCTATCTCTATCTTGAGCTAGTTCTATCCAGTCCACCTCGTTGCATCCTATATCTATTTTGAGCTAGTTCTATCCAGTCCACCTCGTTGCACCCTATATCTATTTTGAGCTAGTTCTATCCAGTCCACCTCGTTGCACCCTATATCTATCTTGAGCTAGTTCTATCCAGTCCACCTGATGACACTTTATCTCCTTCAGGTCCATTCTAATACTATCCTCCCATCTACGTCTAGCTCTTCACAATGGTTTTCCCCCAGTGAGTTTGCCAGTCAGTACCCTGAACAAGATACTAGATCCCCCCCCCCTCCACCTATTTGTAATGGATGTCCTGTCCACCGTAACGTGCGAGATTGGACAAACATAACACTGCCTGGTGATACGTACAGGATGTGTAACTCATCATTATGTAACCTTGTTATTAATCATGTATTTGTGTTTATCAAACTTGCCATTTTTTTTATTAGCACTGCGTTTTACTACTCATTCGGAGTATATGCTTACGTAATAACAACGATAGTTGTTTTAGGGTATATTATTATAAGTCGAGGTGGGAAATTCAATTACTTGATACCTATCGATTCTTAAGGGTATGGAGTGGATCTAAAATCGAGAAAATACCTCGATTCCTAAATACACGTGCATATGATCGTTAATGATTTATTAAGAGATTAATTAATATCAAATACTGAAGGCCGTTTGTAACGCATTTTTTCGTTAGATATTCCATATATATATATATTTGTATAGTAAAACTTATAAGAGCATTGATTAAATTTAAAAACATAGAAATTGATGTTTTGCTTCAATATGTAAACATATTTACCGTGGTAGCATAATGTATTCAAGAAAAACACACAAATAAACCTCCTTAATAACAGATACCAACCCTGTGTTAAGAAATATAATACGATTGCTTTGCAAACTTACTGTGGCACAAATTAAATAATAATAATATGGGTGAAGTTCATTACAAAATTTTAAAACTAAAACTAAAATAACGACCAATATGGCCTTTCCCACTTCATTTCAGGCCTATTCCAGTAAGAATTGAGGTAAAGATTTAAGAATAGAAAAACTGGTATCGTCCCATCTTTAATGTTTATTGTTCACAAGCGTATTTGACTGGATTTATAAAATTAACCGTCTAAATGGATTCCTTATAGAATGTGTGTACACTCGTATAAATGAGTGATATGGCAGCCAAACTATATCATAATTTGTTTTGAAACATCCACAAATTATACCTATGTATGAAACATTCACATAAATATATGTATGTTTGTTTAATCCACAAATATATATATATATTATAAATAAAATACATGCCAGTTTCAAAACAAATGTGATATTGCCTAGCTGCAGTTTTGAAACACACATAGGCTTGCATAAACAAAAATATAGGCCTATAAATGCACATATAGGCCCACATATACATATATAAGGCTATGCATATTTATATAGTCTATATATGTATATGTTTCAAAACCAATTCAGTACCTGCTTCGGTGACCGCGTGGTCTAACACGCAACTCTAGCAGTAGACCAGACTGTCGATGACGGGGAGATCAAGGTTCAAATCCTGGTCAAGATTATAGAGGGTGGTTTTTCCAAAATAAGGTTACACTCTCCTTACACGAAAATGTGGGTACATTTCCTCTAAATATGGCCTTCATTGTCATTAGCGTATAATCAGAACGGTTAGTAAGACGCTGTGCTAATATATATATTGCAAGTTGATTTATAGGCGTTTAATTAATTAACTGGTTGTAGTACCCGGAGTTTTCTGGGAGAAATGTTTTTAGTAAGGCTGTATGTGGGAGGTAGCTTTTAAAGCCGATACCTTTAGGGCCTGCATTACACGTGGCCTTCTTGCTACCGACCTGGTTTTTAATTAATTAAAACAAATCTAATAAAAAAATTAAATTCCTCCTTCAGGGTGCACATGTTCGTGTAGAAGAGCTACTAATTTATAAAATTTTATATCTCTGCGTGCGGTAGATATAACGCAATGTTCATGACAGATAAACTCTTCATTTTATTATTTTAGATTAATTGAATACATATATCATTTGAATAAATGCTTACTTTGACAAACCTTTAATAATAATAAAATTACTGGATTTAATTAATAATGCTCAAACTAGAGAACTAATCAACATTTAAAAAAATGCAAAATACACATAGCTGTGTGTTTGTGGTGAGTGAGTAAACTGTTTCGAATAAAATAATAGACTGATAAATTTAAACACAAAACGATAAAACCAGATTAACCCTCGAGAGAAGTAACATGATATGAGGGCAGTACTGTATTACGGTTAGTTTATCCTGGTAAGAGATGATAATGACGTCAGCGCTAGGATCAATTAATGCCTCGAGTTGTTTACAGAGCTCCACATAGTAAACAGGGCTTCCAACTTTAAAATTCACAAGACAGTTTCCAAACGTTTGCTACGTTGTTTACATAGCTGTAAGGTGAAGTGTACCGGGGACGTACAATGTCGGAACCATTATGTAAGCTCACCGCGCAGTCAATTATCCGACACGTTAGCTCAGTCAGTAGCGTGTCTGTATATTGAGCTAAGGGTCCTGGGTTCGATTCCTAGCATGGCCGAAATTATTTTTATCATTGGTGAAATTTGAGTTTATTCCACATTTCACATTGATCAATTAGTGCCCAGGGACTGGATGTTGTGCCTTTCACAAGACGATATGCGAGAACGTATAGTGAATGCTTAGTGGACCTATAGTGTGGTCCCGAGCACACTTTACCACCATCTTTTAACCTATGATGACGCGAGCAAACCCGCGCTAGTGTCCACTTAGCATTCACTTAGTCAAGTTCTTGCGTACGGCCCCTAGTCTTAGGTTATATTATAAGGCATATGAAGCTATGACAGGCCTAGGCGCTAGGCAGCCCGTAGTGGAAAATATATGGCTTGAATAAAAAACTGCCGCAGGCGGGAAACAACAATGGATGTAAAGTAAACCACACGGTCAAATGTTTACTAAAAAACAGTATTTCATTGCTCAGTCTCGGAAATATGATTTGTCAATTTAATAAGTGATGATGACCTGGTGGTCTAGGGGTAAGGTGTCAGACTTCTGTGCTGGCGGCCGGGGTTCAATCCCCGGTCCCGGAAAAGATTTATCTGATTACCAAACCCTTCCTTCACCTCTGACACAAGACATCTTGTGAATGTGGGGAATGCCAGGTCTCCATCGTGGTTCGGATTCCACGTTAAATTGTAGGACCTCCATTTCATCTCACAATCACACATTAGCGTAAGTGCGTATAACCCGAACGGGTAGTAAGACGCGGTGCTAATAATAATAACTAACATTATAGATTTAAAGGGTTTTTTGTTGTAGTTTTCCGCTGTGATTGAGTGCATTCGGTCAGGGCCGGCCTTCGGGGTATGCGGACGGTGAGGCCGGATTTGGGGACCACCTCGCACTTGCTTGGGAGGCAAAGGGGGGGGGGGACGAGTTGGGGTGGAACATTTTTAATTGCGGACTCGTATAGTGGCTCCCTGTATAGGCAATCTATAAAATATTGCTAAGACTTTAGAAACAAATAAAAATCTAAGCATGTGGTATGATTTATTGAACAAGTGAAGTGAGTTCTCCATTCTAACTCTACATTTGTATGTCTATTTGTGCTGGATATGTCTACGAGAACTTTTGAATGCAATAACCATTTATTTTCATTTATTTGAGGTATTTAACGTGCACTTTCTTAACCGAGTGATGTCAGCACACGACTTATATACTAAATTAAATCTAGAACAGACGCAACATCCAGCCTGCGGCCGTTGATTCATCACCGTGAAAGGTTAAACCCCACTTTTCTTCCAATACTAGCGTGACGAATCATTTGGGATCTCCAAAAACTATTAACATTTCCTTCAATAAAGCTACGGCTACACGGAGCCGACCCGGGATCCTTAGCTCAGTGGATAGACACGCTACCAATTAAGCTAAGGGGTTGAACCACGCATTAACCGATTTAATTAAAACATGTCATGGTTGTTCTTTGTACCACTATACTGATCAAGTTCATTGGGGAAGATAATAAAACCAGGAGTTTGGGAGAAATCAAACCTTATTTATGTATAAAAACACTGCTACTAGCATTAATTATTACGTATTTACCTTGTACGGCTGAAAATTGGTATACAGGTGCAAACTACTGTAATAACACTAAACACTTTTTTTTTTGTGGAAATGGGATTGTGGAAGGAGTAAGACTTCATGGCCCCACATCAGTAGCCAGCCCAGCGTTTAATTCCACTCTGCTGTGATTGGCCAGATTTGGTCACGTGACCACGCCCCTCGCTCTCTGATTGGCTGTTGGTTTCTTCCGCCTCCCCGTGACCAACTTTCCAGTCTTCTAGACATGTTGGTTCTTGTTCCAAACATGTTGGTACTAGCATTGTCTTGGGTTTTTTTTATGCTCAATGATTATTTATGTATTCTCATAGCTTTTTTATTTGTGCTCATTGGTTATTTACATCTGGGAAGGATTGTAATGGGACGTTGGAGTATTTATTTATTGGTGTGCAGTCCACGGCGTCGGGCGTTCCTCCCTCGTCATCAGAGGGAGCACGTAGCTCTCCTGATGGCAGCGTAGAGAAGAATGTGACCGCCGAGCAGCTGACAACGTATCACGGCCGTAAGGCCCCTTTCCCTTTCCTTCACTCTTCACTCTCCTTACATTGCCACGGCACAGAACGAACTAAGTTACAATGACTGTTCTCTCGCTGTTGGACTGCCTTTCACTTCCCGGAACAAACAGTACGAACCTCTCCTGACGACCGTTTGGGGTGAAGTGTGATAAATGGTTCATCTGCCTTGAGACCCCTTTCACTTCCCCTCACTCTCCCCCTCCTTCAAGGCATGTGTCGCAACCCCTTATGTGGTAATGGGTTTTCCTGGTATCATCACAATGTTGCAACCTCCTATGGGGTAATGGGTTTTCCCTGATGACAGGCGCCAGTTTGGCGGGTCGACAAGACAAGTCGGGATCTTGAATGATGTCGCAATAGGTTTTCCCTGATGACTGGCACCAGTTTAGAAGTTTGGAAGCTCAACAAGACAGGAATAGATCATGACCTTGAAACCGTGAGCTAGGTCATTGACTCTGGCAACCGTACCCTCAGCAATGGGGTTTTCCTCGGTGATGTTGCAACTAGAGAGCATTGACACAGCTCTGATTATGTACAATCAGGGACCTCGGAAGCTTTAAGGTGATTTATAATCCTCATTTAGGGGCCGCTATCCCCCACCCCAAAAGCCTACTAAAATTGGTTGTTTGGTATCGTCCGTCAACATGCGTGGATGTAGGTATCCATCATGGATCGAAGGAGTAAGGTAGATATGTTCCAGCGTTTACGTGGAGTGGGGGAAAGTAGAACCCCCCACAGTTCACCCTAGTGAGATTAGAACCCTCGACCTCCCCCACCATAACTATTAGAGTGAAACGTACCCTTTCTGGCAAAACGTGTGGTAAGGATGATTAAGAAAATGTTCCGGAAGGAGAAATACCTCAATTTACACGGAATTGATTCAATTTCTGCCCCCACCAAAATTAGATGAGCCTGACATTTAGACGGCGTGCACACCGGGATTTTAACCTTGATACCTTTAGCACGGCTAATGTATGTAGGACGGTCGTACTTCCTGCACCCCCACCATTTTCGAAGGGGTTTTACCGGTCAACAATATTTTTCTAGGCCAGGTAGAATGTGTACCCGCATTTGCTTCAAACGTTGATCACTCTGTCATCGGCTGTATAGTGACGCCTTAGACCATGCGACCATCGATGCAAGTATACAAATTTAGACGGCGTGCACACCGGAATTCGAATCTCGATATCTTTAGAACAGTCGTACTTCCTGCACCCCACCATTTTCGAAGGGGTTTTGTTGATCAACCAGATTTTTCTAGACCCGGTAGAATGTGTACCCGCATTTGCTTTAAACGCCGATCACTGTGTCATCACCCGTCTAGTGACACCTTAGATCATGCGACCATATATACAAGTATTAATTAATAGAATCCGTGAGTATGAGGGTAATAGTTAAGTATGAGGATGTGAAACCAGTGGAAACTCTTAAACCTAACCAAGAAAACCTTGGTGAACATTGGGGTATTTCCCATTTCGGGAAAAATAACCAAGGTACCAGCCGGGAATCAAACCCGGGACTCCCAAACTCGTAGGTAGGTGCATTGACCAATACCCCACGAGCATATTAGCGTTTTAATAGCAGGTGTTACGATTTTCGAGTCTTGAGTTATGAGTGTCTGGGACCTAAGATTTAGAGTAACTCAATTGGAGTTGATAGTATAGATTCAAACAAGGTGCCCCAGAAAATGCTCTAGATTTTTCAACCACTGAAAGGACATTATTTATCATCATTTTATTAATCTTTAATCATCTACATCAGCGTTAAAGCCGAGTACCCAATTTTTTTAAATTTATAATTAAATTTGAAATAGAATCAGAAAAAAATTACGTGTATTTCTACGAAAACAAAGTGCACGCAATGTTAACTATTGTTTGATCAATCGTAGTCAAGTTGGTTTTAATTCAAAATCTCGTTTTTAAAATAATAGTTATGATAATATTATTATTATTTTTATTTATTCATTCGTTAATTAGTATTTTAAGTCATATAAACAATAAAGCACATAAAATAATTTTGGAGTAATTATGTATTTGGCTATTCAATTTTAAATATACTTTATTTTACAAAATTTTAATTTATTATGTGTATTTTACTATACATGATTGAAATCCCTTCAGCTTATTTTCCGTTTTCTACAATAAATATTGTATTTATAAGTACATTTTAACATTTCAACACAAATAACAAGTTAATTCAAATATTTGAGGCCAAATAATTTTTATAAAAGTGTTCTTGAATTAAAGTATAATACATTTGTATTTGATACTTTGGCACTATATGCTCTCTTTTGCTGCCGTAACTTGGACCATGTTTTCTTTCATGTCCGAAAAAAAGAGTAGCTCAGTGAGTGAGAAATTGATGCAAATAATCAAAAATCAAAAGATTTATCTTGTATTTATAAATAAAATACGTCCACGCTAAGCTCGCCGCACATTGGACGCAGGGCAGGTGAGGAAGAAGAAAATCTGCAATACACGTGTTTTATGGGTTACCGCACATTGGACAGAGTGCAGGTGCAGTGTAGGGATAACTCTTTCACGTCTCTCTCTGATTGTAGTAGACATAGTTTTCCTGTGTTCTCTGCGCCTGTCACGTAGTTTTAGTGTGTTGTGATGGAACATCCTATTCAATTATCCAAGACCATACGGTATTATATTAAACAAGCAATACAAACTACATGAGGACGAAGCTGAAAATTAAACTATGGGAAAAGATTGCTATTGAACTGAATTACTCGAACGTTAAGTGTAATATTTTTGATTTTTGTAGTAAGTTAAATTAATTTACAGTAGTTTGTATAACCCATTAGAATTATCAGATGTTACTAGACACTGCGCATAAAGTATATTACAATTTTCGTCCTTTTCCTTCTTTTTTTTTTACTAAGAGAGTAGAATAAAATAAAATAATTTGATTTAGTGTCTGGCTTGGAATACAAATTATCAAAAGCTCCTCTCATTCACACGCTACACCACGTATTGTACTTGTTAGAAACAGAACTCAAGTTGGCATTGGAAAACATGGTTTTGCGTTGCTTAGAGACTTTTGAAAACATGATTAAGATTTTTACTGTTAAAGTGGTTGATTGTATTATATTTAAAGATTTGAGATTTAATGTTCTCTGTTTTATGATTTTCCTGTATTCAAATAAACTATATGCATTTTTCCGTATCAATTCGTACATAACAGTAGGCAGAGGTAGAGTCGATCGAGGACATCAATGGAAGGGCGAGGGCCTTGACGCAGATGATGAGATCTGCCTGCGACAACTCGATCCCGAGGGCGAGGATGTTGGAGAAGAGGGCCGCCTGGTGGACCCTGGAGCTGACTAGGAAGAGGAAGGAGGTCACTCGGGCCAGATGGAGGAGAAGGCAACACGCCGAGGGGGGGCGCACGTACGCAAGGATCAGGAACTACTGCATGTGGTTGGCGAGAAGAGACAAGGAGGCAAGCTGGAGTGGGTTCGTCTCAAGCACAGGTAACCAGGACCCATGGGGCTTGGTTTACAAGCTCGCCATGGGTAAGATACGACAGGCACAGGTTGTGGCTGGGCTAAGAGTTGATGGTCTTGCTGCGGATGATGCTGCGAGGGAGGTATTGAGGTTCATTGTTCCAGATGATGACCCTGCCATGGACACTGAGAGACATCGAGCCATGATAGCGGAAGCGATTCGCGGTTCGAAGCTGCCGTAACAAGAAAGCCCCTGGTTTGGATCTCCTGACGGCGGAGATACTCGATGTCCGAAGAACCTGTATGAGGTGGTGAGAGACTACTTTAGGAACCGGAAAACCAGGCTGTTCTTTGAGCAGACGGAGTCAGTGAAGGTCCTGACTCAGGGCTGCCCCCAGGGGTCAGTACTGGGTCAGCCTTGTGACTACTGATCTTTGAAGATTTCTTGAAACTGCATTTCAAAGACGGAGCCAGTTTTTATGCCCCTGCAGATGACGGTCTTCTACTCATCAAGGTCAACATGAAGATCGAGCTGGAGGCCAAGGTGGAGAGCACCATGGAGACGGTGATCGTGTGGAGAGTGGAAGCCCAGATCACCTTCTCGAGGGAGAAGACCAAGATGACCCTCCTCAAGGGGAAGCACTCGGCGATGAGGCACCTGATGGTACATACACATGGGTGGTGCGCCTATAGGATACGTAAGGGTAAATACGTATCTAGGTATAATGTTAGATGAGGGTTTGTTTTTCAATGCTCATTTCAGAATGGTAGCGGGAGTGGTGAAGGCTGCGTTTGGGAGGCTCATCCGAGTCTCAAGAACTTCCTGGGGATTGGACTTCTCGACTCTACGGAGGATGTACAAGGCCCTAATGAAGTAGGTGCTGACCTACGGATGCGTGGTGTGGCAGCATCGGATGGAGGCTAAAATCAGCAGTATCATCCTTCTGAAAGCACAGAGGTATGCGCTTCTCGCAGTCACTAAAGGGTACAGTACAGTCTCACACGATGCTTTGCCTGTTGTTGCAGGGGTTTTGTCGATTGACCTGCTCGTTAGGGAGAGGGTTGGGCGCTACTGGGTGGATAAGAATGGACTGGGCCTGGATGAAGAGAGGAGGAACGGAAGGTGCGACTCACTAACCACCTGGCAGGTGAGATGGGACGGGTCCACCAAAGGAAGAGAGACTTATCGGTACTTGCCTTCTGTGCAGGAGAGGATGGAGAGTGATTGGGTCATTACCAATCACTATACTACGCAGCTCTTCGCTAGTCATGGGAACTTCAATGCGAAGCTGCATGGCTTCAGGCTGAAGGAGAACCCGGAGCACGTGCTGCTGATCTGTGAGTGGTTCGAGAAAGAGAAAAGAATCCTTAGGTTGGAGGTAGGCGAGTCGTTCTCTAAGACGACGATGGTGAGGGATGCCAGGAGCTGAGCGTGCTTCCTGAGGTATGCGACAGAGGTCGGGAAGACGGAAAGAAGAGGTATCGTGGTTTAAATTGACTAATAATGTGTGCTTTTTTTTACAGGTCGTAGGTATAAGTTGGTAAGTTACTAATTATGTGTCTTTTTTTAGGGTAGTAGGGATAGGTAGGTAATTGCGTGCGTGGTGTGCTAGTTTATAGGATTAGGCATAGGTTGTAAACTGCGTGCGATTTGCGTTGGAGGTAGGGTTTTGAGCGGTTAGGTTATGATATGACAGGGCCAATGGCTCAGGTCTTGTTCTTATTGGAGGATTTTTACTAAGGCTTCTTTTTCAAAATCTAAATGCCATTCAGAATTGCTTGCTCTCTTTGGCTTTAAATTCAAGATACGGAGGCGGTCTTTCCACGAGGTCCCCGCTGGGCAACGTAGAGTAAAGACTTAGTGTCGATCTCTACGGCTGAATCCCACCTCCCCGCACGTGGTGAACACCTACTGCAGGGGGTCCTCCTACCCTCGAATACGGGTGAATGCGTATACGAGGGGTTTTCCCATGCTCGTTGTAGCATCACTTGCCCCTTGAAGCCATGATTGCACTGCGAAAAGTCTCTGACTTGTGTGTGGCGTTGCAGAAAGAGGTCCCAATTGGGCGATAGAGGGAGTCCTTTTTGTCCCTATCCACTTTCTAGCGAAACCTCTGCCAAGGGAAGGTGCTTGGGAAAATCAGCGGGGAAAGAATACCCTGTTGAGCTTGACTCTACTCTGGCACTGTAAGGAGACATAAGATTTGTAGCATTAGTGGGAGACGGCTAATATCCGCCGACGGGGAAATACCATTACGTTCATCGTTTCCTTACTTAAGCCCACCGCACATTGGACGCAGGGCAGGCGCAGCATAGGCAGAAGGCAGGCAGAGGGCAGGCATAGCACAGTAAGAAGTTTCTGCAAGGCACCGCACATTGAACACAGTCCTGGCAGAGGTCAGGCGCAGCACAGGAATAGGTTTTGGCAGGTCACCGCAGATTTTTAACGAGTCGGGGAGCTTTCACCCACTAGTACAAGAAGACGTGATATGGTGTGTGAATTAGAGGAACTTCTGATAAATTTGGATTCCGAGTCAGACTCTGAATGAAATAATTTTATTTTATTCTACTCTCTTAGTAAAAAAAAGAAAATATACTATTTGGAAAAGTGAGTACATGAAAAAAAAAGACCCACGGTGAGTTCATGTTATCATCGGAAGTTCCAGACAATGTTTTTAGGGAAGCATACCGATTGGATAGAATTCAGTTTGATGAAGTTCATCATCTCATTGAAAATGACATCACAGGACAAGAATGTAACGCTCAGGAACCGATTGGAAGTAAAGAAAAACTAGCAGTGTGTTTAAGGTTTCATATAATACTGGATGGTCTTGAACTAATTGAATAAGATGTTCCATCACAATACACAAGAACTACGTGACAGAGGCGCAGAGGACACAGGAAAACTGTGCGTCTACTACAACCAGAGAGAGGCGGGAAAGAGGTGTGAAAGAGTTATCCCTACACTGCACCTGCACTCTGTCCAATGTGCGGTAACCCATAAGAACACGTGTATTACAGATTTTCCTCTTCCTCGCCTGCCCCTCTGCTGTGCCTGCCCTGCGTCCAATGTGCGGCGGGCCTTACTCGGTTGGGCGGAGCGCGTGCTTCGGTGACAGCTTGCTCCTCCGCTATTTGAAGCCGAGTCTCCAGAGGAGGATAGATATGAAAAAGACGATCGCTAGACAGTTATAATAACACCACCTCCCACACCATGTCAAGTAAACGATGTCTCATCCACCACGAACGATTAGTCAAGCTATTTAAAATATAATTTTCCAACATTTCCTGCTCTATTTTTTAATTTACAAACGGTGATAATTAACGCATATAGCTGTCTTTAAAAGCGGGTTAGCAAATAAATAAGTTATTAATGTATTTCTTTAACTTGAACTGTCTACTTCGTTTCCACCTTTAACCAATCTTTTCTAAAAATACGACCTATATTTTAAGATAGAATGCAAAGTTGAGGTTATTTCATAAGCTGATATAAATCATAAATGTTTTAAAACTCACCGTATCTCTACATAACACATAGCATTAAGTCAGTTGTGTGCTGATGAGATAATTACATCTTTTCTTATAATGTAACTTCAAGTTTTGATTCAAAACATTGTTGATGATAAATACATTTTCAGAAATAATTTCAAATATTTATCTTTCTTATAATCATCGGTGAGAGAACCAACTAAAGTTATATCATATTTTTATAAAGTTTCGTATATCATAGAGACTTTTTATTATATCTACTTTTTGCAGAGTATACGGTTGACTGTCAAGAATGAAGATAAAAAAAATAAAAAAAGGGATTCTTTAAATAAAAATATTTAAACTCTAAAGTCTATTCATTTTTATCTAGTTTCCAAAGGTTGAAAAATAACCCCTCCTTCACCTCTGACAAGACATCTTGTGAATGTGGGGAATGCCAGGCCTCCACCGTGGTTCGAATTCCACGTTAAACTGTTGGTCCTTCATTTCATCTCACAATCACCCTACCATTACACTTTAGCTTAAGTGCGTATAACCCGAACGGGTAGTAAGACACGGTGCTAATAATAATAATAATATACCTTTTTCTCGAAGAAATATATATTTAACATAATAGATGTCTCTCTACTACTGAACCAAGCAGCATTACCATCATTATCGACTGGCAAAGGTAATGATTAACTATCATGCTTGTCTTAAACATTTTCTTCATTAAAAAATAGTTGGTGTTCCACAGTAAAACCATTCAAAGACAGCTTCTATGATTAGTTTAAAAGAATAGTTTTACAGCCTTAGACATTTTACACATTTAAAATTTCATAGTGTAACCATTCTAATAAATAAGAATAGCCTACATTTTTTACAAATACCAAATAATTTCTGGTAATTTACAAATAATTTATTTTTGAAAATTTAAGTTTTGCTAAACATATTAGAACAATTTGGTTTAAACTTTATATTTACAGAGTGATTGTTGTGATCAACAAAATGATTTGTTGATTTTTATGAAGAAAACATAGTACTTATTAAATGATTACATATTTCAATCAGAAATATTATTATAGAACCATAAACTTTTTCTCTGTAAAATAACATTCATTTCATTTTTTTATTATGTGTTACAAATAGTTTGTCTCATTAAAAATACTATTTATAATTTACATTATTACTGTTATTTAATCGGAGCTCCTCAAGCAGGTACACTAAAAATGAATATATATTATAAATATTAAATGAATAATATTTAAAACAATGTTTACATGTCTTTATTAGTAGCATTTTCTCCTACAGAGTTTGCAACATTTTAATACATATATTGATTACCTATCCGTTTAATAAGGAATCCGTGAGGATTAGTGTATTTATAACCTTTTCTGGACGAATGGTGGCACCTTTCCCCCACCCCAATGAAATTCACTATTTATGGTCTACAAATATTTTTTGTTTAATAGGAAAAGTTTGTTAATTCGCATACAGGCACAAACGATCCGTGTTGAGTTATACCGCCGAGGACAGAGGGGAGCTCGAGGTTCGAATCTCTATCGGGAGAACTGGGGATAGTTTTTTTTTAACTCTCCCTCTACGCAAATGCGGGCTCAAGCTTCCCAATTCCTAATCCGTTAGCGTAATTAGTACTTAAGCGCATAACCCGAACAGGGTAGTAAGACGCGGTGCTAAAATGTGTCGAGTTCGCGTGTGTGGTTGTGTGACACCGTACCTTAAACCATATTTAGTTAAAATTATAAACAAATATTTGAGCAGTGAAATAATAATAATAGTATACTTATTCCTCCGATATTTTGAACACGGAGATCACTTCTCTTCGTAATTAAAACTACAAGATTATACCCCGTACACACATGGTCGATGTTTCCCTAATTTGTCCAGTAAGTAATTCAGTAAGAGTCAATTATTACCATGTATACGACCATCTATCATGACAATTATTAGCAAAACAAGTAGACATCAAGGAAATGTATGCTTAATTTTGCAATAGCGTAAACATACATGCGTAGAAAATTAAATGGTAAGGAACTCCGCAAGAACATTTTCGCTCTATTGTTTAAAAAATTTAGATATTTACTCAAAATTTGTAATATAATATAAAATAACAAACCCGAGAACAAATTGCTCTAGACATACGTAAAACATTTTTTATTCGTGGTTTTAAATTTCATAATTTTATTTTTAAATAATTAATGTCTTCATTTATATATATTTGGATCAATAAAAAATATCGATATTGGGTCCCCGAGGGCCAACATTTCATATAAAAATTTTGACTTCCGGTTAAAACTTTCTTCATTTTACTAGGGGATGCATATATTATGGTTATCGCATTGCTATTAAATCTGTATTTTATAGATTTTGACAAATAAAATAGGAAATGATTGATTATTGAGTCTAAAACGAGAGAGATAGAATCATTACAGCAGATTTTGTGAAAATTGAATTTTTCACTTTTCATCCTCTAGTAAAGTTAAAAGAAAAATATATTTGTGTATAGCTTGAAAACTTTTGGTTTTATAAAAAATTATTTCAAGTAAAATATGTTTATTATAAATAGAACCACATGTATGCAATAATAAGTAATTTCATATCTCAAAGACTTACGGCCATAACATTAAAAACTAGAATTTACGCATCAAACTGGAACCCTTAAAGTCATTTTGACTAAAAGTTAAGAGTAGCCATTTGGTTGGTAATATTGATCAAAGCTTAGAAATGAAATATAATCAAAATCGTTAAAGCCGATTTTGATCAAACCGATTTTTTCTCTTTCCGCCCTTGAGGAAACTACCCTTAATTATAGGGTTTGATATCCAATTCAAAAAATTCCTAAGGGTAAGTCTATGAAAACCCTATATACTCACTCGAATTTCTAGTTAAAGGTTTACTCGTCAAAATTTATCAACTCTCCTGTTTATTTTGAAGCGTTTAGTGATTAATTTTAAGCAAAACTCATATTGTTTCCCCTTCACACCACTGTGAGAACATTGAATGCATCATCTCACTCAGATAAGAATTGAGCTTATTTTTAACCAAATATCTTATTTATCGATACACAATCGTACACAAATCATCATTTCCGTGGTGTTGTAAACAAAGAACGATTATCTATATTGCGCACACACAGCAGAAAAGCTGAGGATTCGCAAGGAAAATCGAGTGTGTGTTGGAAGATACACAATATGTTAAGCCACGTCAGATCAGTATGTAAATAAACAATTATTTGTTTATAATGTATGTACTTATTAAAATGTAATCTTTTCAAACTCATACACTAACAACCTGATTAAAAGCTCCCGCTACTTTATTCAGAAATGAGCTTGACCTATTATAACTAGGCTCTATACTGCAATATTGTGCTTACATTATTATCTTTAGAGATATAATACCTAGAATAATATTCTAATTCAATGAAAAAGTTAGATCTATTGTTAATAGATAAGGGCAAAAGTATATTAAGGATAGAGATATACAACATTAACATTTTCGTTCATAAAATCAATAAAAAACACATTATATTTGATCGAGACCAATACAAACTGTTTTCAATAATTATTATCGTTCAATAAAAGAATACGGTATCGATAATTTCATTCCAATACTAGAAATGAGTAAGGTATTGATACTTTTCTTCCCATACTAGAAATGAGTAAAGTATCGATACTTTTCTTCCCATACTAGCAATGAGTAAAGTATCGATACTTTTCTTCCTATACTAGAAATGAGTATAGTATCGATACCTTTCTTCCAACACTAGAAATAAGTAATGTATCGATACTTTTCTTCCTATATGGAAAATGAGTAAAGTATCGATAGTTTTCTTCCAATACTAGAAATAAGTGAGTAAAGTATCGATAGTTTTCTTCCTATACTGAAGTGAGTGAAATAGTGTATCTGTTTTTTCTTTCGATACCACCTCCTCCCGGAGATCACAACCCGGGCCTCTTAGCCGAGCCGAGCCACGGTTCAATGAACGTGTTTGCCATTTTGTGTGTTGCAAGTCTCCCCCAGTGTGAGGTTCTAGCGCGGTTATGGAACGGGTGGCCTTGTGAAGCCTACATTGGACCTGGGAGTGCCGCCATTCTCAGTCAGGCATTCCAACAAATGTTTTAAGGTATAATAAACATTACGTTTGGCAAGAAAGGTAAAGAACCTGCGACTGGCAAACACGATTACTGCCCTAATGTTAATTAAAACTACTCCCCGGAGTGGACAAGCAACCCACGTTACCTCTATAAAATGTGGAATTAGTTTGGTTTGGAATATTTCTTTATTATAGTTAATGGTGCCGCCCACTGGGAGGAATATGTCCACATTATGGTATTTATTTTAGGAACGGTAGTTCGGAAACTTCGAAAACACACACTTATCTTTAGATGATCTGGTGTGACCATATTAAGGACGACATTGTTTGAGGACAGCTACAGTAGCCCCGTGGCTTCTTTGGTGCTGACTGACAGCTCACAGCCGACTTCTGACATTCAACATTTAGGTATATACCAGAAGTGACAGCTGTTAAACACATGATTTTGCAGATCATATTGTTCGGCGTAGGGATACATAACTAGGTCTGGTCACTTTTCAAAGCTTTTAGCTGTCAGTCAGCACCAAAGAAGCCATGGGGCAACTGTAGATCTAACTATTTACCTTATCTCGGTAGTAGTAAATAAACACCCGCTTCGGTGACCGCACGGTTCAACGCGATACTCTCGCAATAGACCAGACTTCCGATGGCAGGGAGGTAGGAGTTCGATTCTGGTCGGGTGCGCTGAGGGAAGTTTTACTTGATTGGTTTAGCATTATCAGTCCACACAAATTCGGATGCAATTCCTCCAAATTCCACCTTCCTAATCCCTAACACATTAGCGTAATTAGTACATAAGTGTATAGCCCGAATGGGTAGTAAGACGCGGTGCTAAAAAAAAGTAGTAAAGAAACCAATGAATGCGAACCTTTGTAGACCTGTTTTATTCATAAATCATACTTCAATTGTTTATCATTAATATGTTAGTTAAAATAATTGTAGGTTTGGCTCGACATTTGCCTCCCCCCTTCCCAATCCTCCGTGTTTCCTACCTACCCCTCCCACACCCCCTTATTATAACCCACTCGTCTCTTAACACACTATATTTTGAAGTGTAGTAGGCTTTAGGTGCCATCTACCCAATTTAACCCCTCCAGCGCAAGCCACCACTGCGGGAAATGTTCGGGAAAACCTTCATTTCTATTAATGTAGGTGACGATTACACATGTCCATCACAGACTCTGCCTTGAACTATGAGTGAAAAAATTACCTTGAACACGGGAACAATTCTGGATAGCTCAGAGGTAGAGGCTTGTCACGCTAAGCTAAAGGTCTTAGGTTCGATTCCCGTGTCCGGGTGTCATTTCTCTACCCATTTAAATTAATAACTTATAAGAATTTCGCTAAATTGTGAACAAACCCCTTCAATTTTTTTTAGGGTAAAACAAATTATTCAAACTTTTCCATGCAGACTATATCTTAAGGAATTCGAAATCATCAAACTTCTATCTATGATATCAAACGCCGACTAATAAACAAAAAGATATGATTAATTTAATCTTTGTAGTTAAATATTCGAGTATGAATAATGGTTGAAACAGTTGGTAAATAATTCGAGTAGGTCTACTACCACTAGGCCTACATATTAAATATGCTTATTACTGTCTCCAAGGTCATATCAAGAATATTTTGTAAACAATTCTCACGATCTTGAGACAGAAATCCTAATTAGTGAGCCCTAAGTTTTTCTAAGCATAACTTCACTGCAAATTAGAATAATTACCGGAAATGCCAGGCGAAAGAAAAACCTGTTTCCCAGATAGTAACCTCCTTGTCGGCCATAGTTCAAGTTCAGAGGTCCTAGAATCTTGAAATGTTGAGCTTTTAGGAAATTATTGCAAACAACACAACAACATAACTGAATATTCAAACCTTCGAGAATGTTGAGTGCAGGTGGATCGGGAACATGTTTATTCAAAACAGAGAAACAGTGTTTAGTTGATTATTATACTCCATAATATTATATGAAACTAAAACTAGTGGATAAATAGAAGGATGGAGAAAAACTTACTTGTATTAGTGCTATTTTAAAGTAGGTTACGTAGTAATATTTTTGCAGTCAGTCACAACTTTGTATGATTAAACCACACACTTGACGAAACCACCTAAACGACTAACTATGGTTCTTTAAAATATAGCTAATCAAGATACTAAATACTTTTCTTCTTCGAGTCCCGAGTGACACATAATTCCAACAAAGCTTGTCATGGCATATTTACAATATTAAATTAAAGGTCAACAACAAAATTGTCAAAAATCGCTTATGAGTAAGCCAACATGAGTTTTTTAACCTATTTTCAGATGTGTATTTTAAAGATTAAATAAAGAGGAAATATATATTTTTTTAATTACATACAATTTTGGTTATTTAATAATGAGTGATTATGGTATGTAATGAATGGCTTTATGAGAATGAATAATCATGTAAATCTTTTTTTGGATATAAATGCAAGTCCAATTTTATTGATGTCTAACAGTTTTGTTTGTCTGTCGTCAGTATTTTTGTATGTGTTGCTATAGTTGAAACGATTTGATGGATTTCGTGAAAAGTAGTAGTTACATTGTCGTATCTCGAGGCAAATTCGTCATTTTAATTCTAGCTCTATTATTAAAAGGAGGTTTATTAATAAATGATTTTTGAAAATTAAACCTTTTTCCTAAAAAAATATTTTAACGATTTAGTTAAGGGATTGATACATTATGTGTAGGGTTTTACATGGTTAATAACAATTAATATCTGATTTTATGTGTGGGGAAACAGGGTTTCAATAAAAGGTAGCTAATTAATCATAGATTTTATAATTCACAATTGTTAGAAAACGGTTTAAATGATTTGGTTCAAAATAAGTATTTGTTTGTGGTTTTACATGGTAAATAACAATTTATAATTGTTTTTCAGAGGAAAAATCCTTTAAGAATAGTTTATTGATGACTTATTTCTGAAAATTTAAAAATGACTTTTAACGATTTTGTTCAAAATTAGTATCTGGGGAATATTTAACACATTAAATATTAATTCTATTTATTTAAAAAAAAATATTTGAGATTAGTTTAAAAGAAAATTGGTTTCACAAACTTGAAATTCAAAAACAAATTGGCTCAAACAATTTTGTTTAAAATGTATAAATGAATCGTGTTTAATTTTAGTAAGAACTGTTTGCTTTCCTGAGGAAAGCTTATTAATGGGTGGCTGGCTTACTGATAACATAATTTTAAAAATTTTGTTCCAAACTATAAAACTAAAGTGTAGGTTATGCGAAAGTATACACGGTTGTATTGTGCCATTAATTTGTTTATGAATTTTGTCTTTTATTTTTTTCACCGCGTCTTACTACCCATCCAAACTAAACGCATTTTGTCTTATTTGAAGCCACATTTATTTTAATCTGTCCATTTATATTATATTTTAAAGTTTTTAACTTATTTTGCATGACTTTTTTTTCAACTTGAATTATTGAATTAAAGTTTGTTAATTTTTGGATCAACAATATTATTTCAATATTATTTTTAATAACTTTCAAAACATCGAATATTTGTACAAATTTGTAGGATTTAGTAAAAGTTATTGGTAGAAATTGCATTCAGTTTCGTGTTTATAATTTTAAATTTACTTTATTAATTCGGTGTTTGGCATTGAAACTATTTTTTAAATGGTCACAATTTATAAAAATATTGAAGATATTTTAAAGTATCCCAATGTTCTGACTAAACCGACCTGTGACCGATAAAAGACGGGCTATTTATTCTTTTTATTTCTCTTTCCCTCTTGAATGCTGTCCAGCCCATCCTTAGTATTTCTGTTTACGCAAGAATAATAATTTTAGTGAAATCAAGTCTTAATACCTCAATAAAATTATTTAATTTGTCAGACTATGTTATTAGTAACATTATTTGTTGGGTATCTAGTATGTATTTATTAACTTGTGCCACAATTCTTTACTCATTGCATAAGGTAGGCTTCAAACTAACTAGCAACATGAAGCGAACCTTTCCAAAAGAGGACAGAAAGTTAACTTACCATTTTCGCTGCTTCTAATCAATTACTTTCTAAATTTAAGGTCTAAGTACTTTCTCAAACAAACCCACCTACAAATTATCGTCATATCTTTAGAGACTCATTTGAGTAGGGTATGTAAAAGCGTGAGGTAGTGCCAAGAAAGTTGATAGATTTAATGGAAGCCTGGGCTTCGCCCCCTAACTGTTGGGTTTAGGAAATATTTTAAACAGTGGATCCCTGTAGAGACTTTTTATAGTTTTTTATATGCACATTGGAGTCTCAGTGTAAATAATGTATATTTTTAACAATTGTTAAATATTTTGAAACTCGAATAAAACAAATTAGTGATCAATATACAAAATATTAAATACTGTTAGACATCCCCTGACCCCAACTTTACGCCCTAGAAGTTTTAATGCCCCTTCCGACGTATCAACGTTAAAAATATATAGTATATAATACATTCAATAATATCTGGCTGGTAAAATGTTTGGCTTCAGTTACCAAGACACGAAGACAAGTAAGATGTGAGAAAACATAACGCGATCCTTAGGGTCGACATAATCGTATTTACTCACTCCCCTTTACAGATTTTGGTGACCTGAAGCCAACATTGAAGGAGTAGCGATGTATCATATTCCAAATTAAATTAAGTTATCACCACACAATATGTGATTTTAAATACAGCAAAGTATTCACATCAAAAGATGAATTTCCGTCGTGGTTACTTTTCCAGAATTTTAAAACACAAATTTTTATGCTAGAACTTAGTCGGAACGGACTAAATTTCGACTCCCTCATTTCACAGAAGTCCGGGATGGAGATACAATCTCTCGTCCATGATCCATGGAATGGTGAAGGTATCTTATGAATTATTTGCACAACAGATGTTCGCAATGGCTTCCCTCCATCTGTATGCACGCGTTGGCCTGTCGAAGGACGGACAGACTTGCATATTATCTCTGTACGCATGCGTGGTTCGAGGATTCCATAAGTGTGTGTGTGCGTGGAGGAGGGGGTGAGGGGAAAGAGGTGAAACGACGTGCAAAGAATGCTAAACAACCGACCTATCAATACAGTTTACTGATGGAAACCAACATTTTGGTCAATAGTGTTTAGTGACCAAAGACCACAACGCAAAAATAAAAATATTAGATTCAGCTATGCTCATAATGAATTAGCTAAACATAAACACAAGATATAATAATCTGTATATTATCCATTATAGAAAAAAATGACATTTTACTAAATTATTAGCATTGTTTTATATAATATATATATATATATAATATATATAAAAAATTAGAACTACAGAGCAGGTGAAAATATACTTACAATATAAATATTATTATTGATATGTATTTCTAATATTAATATTTCGTTGACATATTTATATTCTTAAAACTATAAATATTTAATTGTGTACACCTCATATGCATGTCCAATTATACTAAATTTCAGCGCCATACATTAATTACTTAACAATGGTACGCAAAAAGCATAAAATGTCAAGTTTGACACCTTAGTTATAACTCGTGAACTGTAATGATTTGAAATAATTGAATAACTATTTATAACATATAATGATACACTTGTTAAAATATTGCAATAAAATGTTGATGGTAAAATGACCCTAAGCAAGTGACTTTAGCAAACTTACACTTCGAGCGTGTTAAAAAATGACACGTATAAAACGAAAAAGAACGTTCTAAGTCACAAAGTTGATACTCGTCGACGCATTTCGTGTCCTAGAATACACGTATTAGCGATTAGGCCTGCACTCCTGTTTCTAATTTGGGAGGCTTCAGTTGAATACCAATGAAGAAGGCTGTTTTCGTTAGAGGCTATTTATATAGCCTGAATTTGGTAGGAGGAATAGTATCAGCTAGTTACTAAAGGTACTAAAAAAATTAATTTAACATCAAGTCATGTCGTCTGCTTGTCACTTTTGTTATTTCAATACCTATAAAATAACACCAATAATAAAGTGAAATGTTATTAATGTTGACCGCAAATAAATGTTTGAATCTTCTCTATTATTATTATTATTATTATTATTATTATGAGCACCGCGTCTTACTACCCGTTCGGGTTATACGCACTTACGCTAATGTGTAATGGTAGGGTGATTGTGAGATGAAATGGAGGACCTACAGTTTAACGTGGAATCCGAACCACGGTGGAGGCCTGGCATTCCCCACATTCACAAGATGTCTTGTCAGAGGTGAAGGAAGGGTTTGGTAATCAGATAAATCTGTGCCGGGACCGGGGATTGAACCCCGGCCGCCAGCTCAGAAGTCTGACACCTTACCCCTAGACC
>CABFVX010002620.1:23651-58864 GCA_902151425.1 Timema shepardi | reverse complement strand
TTCAGAGGGATAGAACGATTTAAGCCCTCATGCCCTTCCCAACCCAACATTCGACAAGCATATTAAAAATAAAGGGTATTATTCAATACAAATATTGAATTTATATTTCATTTTTGATAAAGTAATTAAATCTTGACGTGTTTTCTAATATGACTACCATAGTTTGCCGATAGTTCCACAACACTAAACAAGATGCATTCGGTTTAAGTCAAGTGTAGACCTATGTTTTAGAATTATGTCCGTATCACAGTTCTGCTACGAGGTACATAATGTTTTTTTTTTATCACTGCGTCTTGCTACATGTTCAGGTTATACGCATATGTGATAGTTATTCTAATGGGGTAGGAATGAGGAACAAGAAGAGGCTACTGCTGACCAGAGAGTTGAGTTTGGAACTGAGGAAATGCTACATTTGGAGCATCGCACTGTATGGAGCAGAAACTTGGACTCTTAGGAAGATGGAAAAGAAATACTTGGAGAGCTTTGAAATATAGTGCTGGAGAAGACTGGAGAAGACCTGAGAAGATCAGGTAGACATACAGGATGGCAAATGAAGAAGTACTATGAAGAATGGGAGAAAAGAGTCATTTTGGATGCGATTCATCGGCGCAAAACAAATTGTATCGGACACATCCTTAGAAGGGGTGACCGGCAAAATGCGCAAACGATAAAAGCACACATGAAAATTCCGCACAGAAAAAACACCATACACGGAAAAATTATCACATGGAAAAATGCCCACATTTGCATTTTTTGTGTGGGCATTTATCCTTGCGCGCATTTATGGTTGTGGGTTTTTTCCTGAGCATTTATGGTTATGGGTTTTTTCCTGAGAATTTATGGTTGTGGGGTTTTTCCTGAGCATTTATGGTTGTGAGTTTTTTTCTGTCGTAGTTTCCGTGTACGCTTCTTTCACTTGCACTTTTATCCTAGAATTGCATCATATTACTAATGTGACCAGATTTTATCCAATTCAGTGAATTTAAATGGCAAACCTATTTAATCTGACTAGCCGGTGACGGGAAGGTCAGAGTTCTAGTCCCGGGGTGGGTTTACTATAGTGTGTTTCCCCCCCTCCCCCCCTAAATTGTTTCATCACTCTTTCTCCACGCAAATACTAGTACGTTTCCTCTAAATACCACCTACCTTACGCCTAACCCAATAGCGTGGCTAATGCATATAATCCGAACGGCATCCTAGACGCGACGAAATAAATTATGGTTTATGAGAAGATTTCGAAAAATAAAATCATGTTTAAGGTGTGCTAGTGTTTTCCATCAGATAAATTCTACTACTGTAACTTAAACGTGTAAACACGTGTTTTATAATCATTTTAAGATCGTAGATAGCTCCACTGAATTAGTGTAGTCTAGTCGAGACGGCACACTTCACTCCACATGGCTGCCGTTGAAGAAAATGGGACTTAAAATAATGAATGTTGTTTACTTCGTTTACACTCTTTCGAGCTATTTGCAACATAAACAAAATACAATGAAAGAGTTTAATTTTTGAGAAATGTACTCTCGGGCTCCGGAGGATCCTTGGAAGTGGGCGGAGATGATCATCTAAATATATTAAAAGAGGGTTTAACGTTTATCTAACACTTATGGTAAAAAGGCTGATTAAAAATATATATCTATATCTAAACATTTTTTGTCAGTGAACCTAGACCACCAATGCACCCAGTCCTTTGCCTCATCCATCAGCTCCCAAAATTTTCTTCTTGCCTTCAAGTCATCCAATATTTGAATCCTCCTTCGTCCTAAGCTACTCTTTCCCTCAAACTCTGACCTTATGATTTCGTGCAGAGGACAGTTCCTCCTAAGGATTCAAGGATAAAAGCGCAAGTGAAAGAAGCGTACACAAAAACTCCGCACAGGATAAAAGCCCACACGGAAAACCCTCCCACACAGAAAAATGCCCACATGAAAATTGTTCAAACGAAAAATTCTCACGGAATAAAAGCTCACACTAGAAGTGCGCACAAGGAAAAATGTCCATAGACACAAATGTCCCCATTCATATTTACTTTCTCATCAAGATAGAAAGTATTGTAATCATGAAAAAAATCGAAATAAAAAATAAAAAAATTAAATAAGAAAAAAATATTGCATTTTACAATTCTGTCAGTCTCCTTGTCTGTCTATGTATGTGCTCAAACTTGATATTTAATTTTTACAAGTGTATACCTCAGGATTTTTTTTTCATTTTCACTTTCACCTTAGCCCTCAAATTAAGGGTGATAGTACGTTTTTTTAAATTCCAATTTCGAAAATGGCTTTAACGATTTTGATTGAAATAGATGTATAGACTATGTTTAACCTCCCAAATAAGTGAGATAATATCTTACACAGTATTTAGTTTTAGGGTAAAAATTAGTTGAAGGGAAATATACTGATGAGGAATTCTAGAAAATTCGAAATATTTTGAAAGCGGCTCTAACGATTTTGTTCCAAATTGTTTTCTGTTGTATGTATTTCACTACAAAAATAAATTGTACGGAACTCCGCACAGACTTTCTCGCGCTAGTGTTTAAAAATATAGATATTTACTCAAGTTCGTAATATAATATACACTAACAAACTCGCGAACAAATTGTGCTATAATTACAAACAATTTTTTTCACTCACGGTTATAAATTTTATAATTTTATTTCCAAAGAATTAACGTCTTCATTTGTACATCTGGACCAATAAAAAAAAATATCGATATTGGTTCTCCAGGGGTCAACACTTCGTGTTAAAATTTTGACTTCGGGTTTAAATAATCGACATTTTATTAGGAGATGCAAATATTATGGTTATCGCATTGCTATTAAATATCTCTTTTTATAAAATTTTACTATTAAAATAGGTAATTATTGACTATTGAGTATAAAATGAAAGTGATAAATCATTGCTGTAAGAGAGGTGGACCCAAGCAAGAGTGGAGCATGGGGGGAGCGCGCCCCCCTTCAAGAAATTAAACCAATTAAATCAATGATAAAGTCACTAATAGTTTTATTGTCACGTAATATTATCTCACTAACCAGATTTCATTTTTTTAATTGTAACTGGTAATATTATTAAATGATTGATATAGGGTAGTTATTATTAATACTTAAAACAATCATATTAAGTATTAAAATGGTGAAAAGGGGCATTAATGAAACTACCCAAATTTAAGTTGTGTGCATCTCACTTTGTTGCACAACCATTGTTTAAGTTCAAATTTATTTTATCATTTTTATTATTACTATTTCAATGATTAATAATAAACAAAGATCTTTAAAATAATTTATTTTTAAATAACGTGCTTTAAACAAAATCTTTGAATAATACCACACACATAACGTGTTAGTTGTTATAATGTCTAAACTTGTTTCCTTCTTATTAATCACTAAATATGTTCTTATTATTTTATTTTAATAAATTTCCATTTTAATCGCGAATTTCGTGTTATACCCTTCATTGGAGGATTATTCTCAAGTTTAGCGTTATACTTAAAAATGACTTAAAGATTTCCTCTCAAAGTTTGAAGTATTTTTATGTCAAAATTTCTTGAAGACCCCACCCCCCGACTCGATCCAGATGGGAGAACCCAATTCCCTCCCGCTCTCACTAAAATCCTGTATTCACCCCTGTGCTGTACAAACACTTATCCTAAGAGGTTAAAGGAAAAACAACATCAAATTCTTGAGAGACTTACTTATTTGCTTACTCTATGGCATTAGAGAATTATTGCGTTTGAACTTAAGTAACTCTTCACAACTAAACTCACCAAATTATATTGATATATTTGCCAATATAGCAGAAACTATTGGTTTTATAAAAATATATTTCACATAAAAGTTTTTTACTTTTAATGGTACTAAAATTGTACAGTGATAAGTTATTTAGCATCTCAAATATTTGCGGAGATATAAAACATTTTTGCTTCTGTAAAGAACCGTATAAGTCCTTTTCATGGGAAAATGAAAAAAATTAATCTAGTTTATAATCTTAATCAACGCCTAGGTGCGAATTTTAATCAAAATCGTTATAGTCGATTCTGAGAAAATGCTACTTTTCTCAATTAGAATTTACGCATCAGACCGGAATCCTTAAAGTCATTTTGACGAAAGATTGAGACTATCCATTTAGTTTATAATATTGATCAAAATTTAGAAATGAAATTTAATCAAAATCGTTAAATCCAATTTTGATCAAATCAATTTTTTTCTCTATCTGCCCTTAAGGAAACTACCCTTAATTTTAGGGTTGGATATTCAATTCCAACATTTCCTCGGGTAATCTTGAGTTCGATGTTTTTGACTATCACAACACTTGCTCTACCTGTGAGATAGCGAGAAAGTAAAAATATTGCTATTGGGTCCCCAAGGGTCAACACTTCGTATTAAAATGTCGACTTCCAGTTTAATTTTTTTAGAGTAATGGTCGTTATTTTATGAATTAAGTAGCCTACTTATTAAACTACACCACCATGTAGATCCAACTTAAATGTATAATAACCATTAAATATAACTCTAATTTGATATATTTTTGTATTTTATTTGAATCCTTGTTGCAAACATTGGTTATTTTGTTGTACCAGGGCCAGAATTTTGATGACCTAAAATATGTCAAAAAATTATACATTGGTTAACACTTACAATTCCAAAGTACTTTATATTAACAAAAAGACCCCAAAAAGTTAATGTAAACTCAATGAATGCATAAGACTAAATCAAACGCGCACTTTACAAGTGGAAACTAAAAGGTTACTAATGCAAAACCCTAATCAAAGTTGCATTCCGTTAAAATTTAACATTGATTTTTTTTTTTCCATGTGAGCATTTTTCGTATTATCAAGTTTTCATGTTCACATTTTTCGTGTGGGAATTTTTCCGTGTGAGCTTTTTTCCTGTGAGTATTTATGACCTTGGGGTTTTTTCTGTGTAAAATTTTCATGTGCGCTTTTATCGTTTGCGCTTATTTCCGGTCACCATATGATGCATGACCAGGAATCTGGGACCCAGATCTTTGGATTTATAAGTCAGTGTATATGATTAGTAATTCTAATCAAACACTTTGTTTCTCTTAGTTGTAAAAATAGAAAGTATGATGGAAGAAGACCATTGTGGACTCAGGAAAGGAAACGAAACCAAATATGCCATCGGGATGCTGAGAATGATTTCAGAGAGAGTGGTGGAAGTCCAAGAAGTCTATGGATGAAACTGATGGAAATACTAAAGAATATCTGCATCAACTGGAGGGACAGAAGGCTGAGTGCAATTTTGTATCTAGGACAGCGAAATAAAGTGAGGCTAAATGATGGAGAGATTAACCGCGTAGAGATAGGAAGAGGAATGAGATGGGGATGCTGTTTTTTCACCCAGTCTGTTCAACTTGTATAGTGAGTGGTTGGTCAGGGAGGCCCTAGAGGTACGTGGAAATTTCATGAGAGGAGGACGCGTAAAACACAATTTCTTAGCGAATTTCCATATTGTCCGCTGTTTGTGCAATGGCTTATATGTACAGTCTATTTGTTTCACATCACTATGGGAACCCTGATTTGTGTAAGATTGTATATCAGTAAAAAAAATATTTCGTTTTTGTTAAAGATAATAACTCAATTCTTATTTAAGTGGCATGGTTCAACAAATACATAGATAGCTTGGATAGGGGCCGTTTTAAAGTTATCATAGTGGTGTGATAAGGAAAAATATACGCGTTGCTTTAAGTTAAATACCAAAAGTTCAAAATCCATGGAAAGTTTATAGCCTTTTGATGAGTAAACCTTTAACAAGTAGGTTGAGAAAGGCCTCATTCTATGTAACTTTTTACAGTAAAAGGTTTTTGAGTCCTATGATCTAGAGCCATCACCGCAACGATCAACAACGCGTACCAAGACAAGTGCCTGCTTGAAAAGTTTATTTCGAACAATTCTCGCGGTTAAATAATCTAATGTGTATTTTTCTGTATGCTGGAACTAGTTCACACTATCTATAACTTATAATGTATTTCGCTGTATTCTCATTACTAAACATTATCTTCTATTCTACAGGTTAGTTTATTTATACGCCACATGATAGAAACGTGTGTGTATCATTATTGTAAAACTTCCTACCCGTGCTGGCAGTTAATTTGGTACTTCCATTTCAGAGATAAGTTACTGTGTTCGCTATTATCTTTTAAGTTTAGACACGACAAACTGTACTGGTACTCCGAGAGAAGTTTGTGATTTATTGGCACAAGAAATTGCTGAATAAGAGCAGTTTTTTTTGTTAAATCTAATCAACTAAAGAAATATGTTTTAACTAAGTCTGTCGCTTAAACGTTTGACGGTAAAATTTGTCACCAGCTCACAGACATCTATCTCTCACACATTCCTACTGTTTACTCAACTTTTGGCTCCTAGTGTTGCAGTTTTATGTATAAGACAGTCACGATTTACACATGTAGTCTTCTCGTTGGTATCGGTATAATTTATTTATTTCTATTTGACTCTCGCTTCAAGGCAATGGATATTTCAATCTTGAGAGACACATTGTTGGCCACTATTAAGGTTAGCTTAGTCTCTCTTCCATTAAAAGTAACGTCCTCAATAGTATTGGCTTACGCTTGTTCAGTAATTTCACGTATTGTATTCTATCATTATACATCGT
Organism: Timema shepardi; assembly: GCA_902151425.1. Lineage (NCBI taxonomy): Eukaryota > Metazoa > Arthropoda > Insecta > Phasmatodea > Timematidae > Timema > Timema shepardi. The sequence continues at coordinate 52,239 of CABFVX010002620.1, read as the reverse complement.
TCCAACACAACATAATTTGGTGACACTGTCCACTATCATGAATATAAAGCACATGATGGCAATGTGTATCATTTGAATGTCAAAAATAAATACTTAACCTGCTTCCATTAGTGATTCTAGAAATGGCTATCCCGAAAGTTATAAGAATAAAATCATCCCTTTACCTTACATGACTGTGATATGTATTAGCTCGAGCCCTGGTAGTCAAGGTTTGATACTCTATTCGGTATACTAGAGACATTTTTTCTTTCTTCGGTCAAACTTCAGGACGTAAGAAGCTCATTTGTCTAGGGTGGTGATGCCAGAAAATTTTACCATGCGTTTAGCCAATTTTTATACGTGTGGGCCTAAATGAGCCTAGGAGGGGGTCCATAATTCCAGAGGGGGTCCAGAACCCTCCATACCCCATCCCATGAATAATAACGTATGTTCTTAAAATGTGCCCTCCCCAGCTTGTCACATATCCAACTCCCTTGTGTTACACAAGGCACGCGGACTAAAGGTCAAGCTCATATATATCCTTGTTCATCAGTGCCGAGGACGTAGAGATGGATTTTCTTGTTCTGTTTCCAAATCTTCCCTCGTACAAATGTGGGCACACTTCCTCTAGACTCCACTTCCCTCGACCTTCCTTGCCTAATTAATGTAATATGTCGAAAGCCAAGATGGGTAGTAGGACATGAAGGACCAAAACATAAAAATAATAACAAAAATAATAAAATAAATTAAGGAAATAACGTATTTATATTATTATTAGCACTGCGTCTTACTACCCGTTCGGGTTATACGCACTTACGCTAATGTGTAATGGTAGGGTGATTGTGAAATTAAATGGAGGAACTACAGTTTAACGTGGGATCCGAACCACGGTGGAGGCCTGGCATTCCACATATTCACAAGTTGCTATTTTTTTTTGTACGTCTTGTCAGAGGTGAAGGAAGGGTTTGGTAATCAGATAAATCGGTGCCGGTACCGAGTATTGAACCCCGGACCCCCAGCACAGAAGTCCCACACTTTACCCCTAGACCACCAGGGCACCAACGTATTTATAGTCTATTCACGGGATCCACTAAATCTCCCACGATACGAATAACAATCTCAACTATACAAACTGCCACTAGAGGTTGAGACTACGAGCTCATTATAATCACAACTGTTCTCCTCTGCTTAAGGGGCTAGTGTAGGGAATGCGAAAAAAAGGTTTTTTGTAGTTTTTATAGCAACAATTTTTTAAACAGAATAAATTCAAATATTTTTCTAGTAGAAACATAAGAGTTTAATTCTCTTCAAGTGGTGATATAAACAGTTCTTTCATATCTGTCAAGGGTGTACTGGAATTTAATGACTTTTTTTCTCTTCATTTAAAAAGTTTCTCATCTAATCCCGCTATGCTCGTGACTGATTCATCAAGTGTTAATATCACCATGTGAGGAAAATTAAACCTTATGTATCTACCGGAGCAATATTTTATTCAGGTCGAAAAGAGTTTTATTTTAAAAACTGCAAAAAACACTTCTCTTTTTAGCGTCCCCCGTCTCCCTCCCCCCTACACTATCAACTTAATTAAAACCATGGGGAGAAATACTTTAATTCACACGATATTTATTGTCTCTGCCCTAAGTCTCTCATGGACAGCACTATAACAATAATAATATATAATTAGCATATTGTCCGTTTGATTAACTAATACCTACTTTTCCCCAATTTCGTGGAATGTGATTACATAACCCCCCTCGGAGTATGAGTGTAATCAGCAACCATTGTCTCTACAGAGGACGATACAAAACAGTTGAAGTTTTGGGGGGGAAACGGGGCCGTGACCGACTACCCACTCACCGCACGTTGATATACGCCAGCGCTAATCTAAGACGCGTGATCTGCATTGTTGGTCCAGGGTTATAATACCACCACAGCTGCTCCGAGAAATGTTGGTCAGCGGTCAAGCCGCCAAATACCCGCGTAGTGATTGTTCAATGGTGAGTCTTTATTTTCAAACAAGCCGTCTTGATATGATTACCAAATGAGAGAGAAGTCAATAACTGTCTGGTTGTTTCTTTTATAGATAGTATAATATAATAGGAATAACTATTGTATTTACATTAGGACAGGTGTGTCAAACTCGTTTGATAAAAAATTCCAGATTGAAAATAGAATATACTGAGGGGGCTGCATTTAAGAAATATACTATGTTCACCATCTTAAGTCAAAACTACTAAATATTAAATTCTTACCATTACAAAAAGAAACAAAATATACAGTTTTAAAACGTTTAATATCTATTTTTCCACATAAATTTGAAATTTTTTCTTTGTAATAACAATCTTGTGTTGAAGTCACTTTCTTATTGATGACAAATGTATGTCCGTAAGACGTTATCTCTTGAGGGTTTGTTCCTTTTCACAAGATAAAATAACAGCTATTCACACACTCACGTGCTGATTAACAATACACATATTTGGTACGCAGATTGAACAATTTTTTGGAATATTATGTTTGGTGAGTAAAGAGAAAAAAAGTGGGTACATCGACCTCATTTGCAGGCTTCTCCAAATAATGACCGATTTCCAAATGTAATGCCTCTAATCGTTTATTTCTATAATGTTTATAACAAGATTAATCGGACTACAGTGCATGTTGGTTCATCCAAAGTTCAGCTGGCCGCACAGAACAATGTATCGTACCTCATGTGGGCCGCACAGAACCATGTATCGTACCACATGTGGGTCGTACAGAACCATGGATAGTACCACATGTGGGTCGTACAGAACCATAGATCGTACCTCTTGTGGGTCGCATAGAACCATGTATCTTGCCTCATGCGTGTCGCACAGAACCATGGATCGTACCTCTTGTGGGTCGCATAGAACCATGTATCTTGCCTCATGTGTGTCGCACATAACCATAGATCTTGCCTCATGTGGGTCGCACAGAACCATGGATCGTACCTCATGTGGGTCGCACAGAACCATAGATCTTGCCTCATGTGTGTCGCACAGAACCATAGATCTTGCCTCATGTGTGTCGCACAGAACCATAGATCTTGCCTCATGTGTGTCGCACAGAACCATAGATCTTGCCTCATGTGTGTCGCACAGAACCATAGATCTTGCCTCATGTGTGTCGCACAGAACCATAGATCTTGCCTCATGTGTGTCGCACAGAACCATAGATCTTGCCTCATGTGTGTCGCACAGAACCATAGATCTTGCCTCATGTGTGTCGCACAGAACCATAGATCTTGCCTCATGTGTGTCGCACAGAACCATAGATCTTGCCTCATGTGTGTCGCACAGAACCATAGATCTTGCCTCATGTGGGTCGCACAGAACCATAGATCTTGCCTCATGTGTGTCGCACAGAACCATAGATCTTGCCTCATGTGTGTCGCACAGAACCATGGATCGTACCTCATGTGGGTCGCACAGAACCATGTATCTTGCCTCATGTGTGTCGCACAGAACCATAGATCTTGCCTCATGGGGGTCGCACAGAACCATGGATCGTACCTCATGTGGGTCGCACAGAACCATGTATCTTGCCTCATGTGTGTCGCACATAACCATAGATCTTGCCTCATGTGGGTCGCACAGAACCATGGATCGTACCTCATGTGGGTCGCACAGAACCATAGATCTTGCCTCAGGTGGGTCACACAGAACCATGGATCGTACCTCTTGTGGGTCGCACATAACCATGTATCTTGCCTCATGTGTGTCGCACAGAACCATAGATCTTGCCTCAGGTGGGTCACACAGAACCATGGATCGTACCTCTTGTGGGTCGCACAGAACCATGTATCTTGCCTCATGTGTGTCGCACAGAACCATGGATCGTACCTCTTGTGGGTCGCATAGAACCATGTATCTTGCCTCATGTGTGTCGCACAGAACCATAGATCTTGCCTCAGGTGGGTCGCACAGAACCATAAATCTTGCCTCATGTGGGTCGCACAGAACCATAGATCTTGCCTCATGTGTGTCGCACAGAACCATAGATCGTACCTCATGTGGGTCGCACATAACCATGTATCTTGCCTCATGTGTGTCGCACAGAACCATACATCTTGCCTCAGGTGGGTCGCACAGAATCATGTATCTTACCTCATGTAGGTCATACAGAACCATGTATCGTACCTCATGTGGGTCTCACAGACCATGTATCGTACCTCATGTGTGGTCGCACAGAACCATAGATCTTGCCTCATGTGGGTCACACAGAACCATGGATCGTACCTCATGCGGGTCGTCGCACAGAACCATGGATCGTGCCTCACGCAGGCCGCAAATTTGACCGCTCGTTTCTGATTCTCAATGACAGTTCTGTGAATGGGACAGTTGCAGACCCAGACTGTTTTTTTTCTCCCAAATTGCTAACCAATTTTTCTACAATTTGAAATGAATAGGGAGTTATTAAAAATGTTTCAATCAATTCTGTTGCTAAAAAGTTTGAATGTAAAATATGACAGTAGTACACACTATCAGTGGTGACATAACAAGCATACAATAACCAAACTTTCCGGCCAAGACTACAGTAGCCCCATGGCTTCTTTGGTGCTGACTGACAGCTCACAGTTGTCACTTCTACCTAAATAAACCTAAATTTTTACTGTCATAAGTGACAGCTGCTAAACACATGTTTTTGCAAATCACTATGGTTCGGTGTAGGGATACATAATTTGGTCTGGTAACTTTTCAAAGCAGTCAGCTCTCAGCTGTGTACATGCCGTACCCTCGATAAGATTAGGTGATGATGGTTATTATGAGGTCACAAGCCGGGGTGAGTGTTAACCTAACTTAGGCCTAATTATCCAAGACATGGTGACCGTTGGGTATATTTTCCTTAAGGGAAAATATCCAAGCTACCCAGCCTGGAAACGAAACCGGGACCTCTAGACTCTTGCCAGGTGCATTGACTACTATACTACGGGGCCGATTACCCAAAATATTGAAATAAATTAAGTATGTATGTATGTGTGTGTGTGTGTGTGTGTGTGTGTGTGTGAACAACCTTCTTAGTTCGAGAGGAAAATTGTTTGTTCTCCGTCGTCGAAAGTTATGAAAAAATGGACAAAATAATAATAATAATCATATTTAGCACCGCGTCTTACTACCCGTTCGGGTTATATGCTTTAAGTACTAATTACGCTAATGGATTAGGAATTGGGAAGGTTGAATTAGAGGAAGTGAACCCGCATTTAGGTGGAGGGAGAGTGGAAAACCATTTAGGAAAAACCACACCCAATTCACCCGACCGAGATTCGAACCTCGATCTCCCCGTCCTCAGCAGTCTAGCTCAACGCGACAAGCGCGTTAGCCAACTACGCCACCGAGGCGGTCAAGTGGACAAACAAAGGAATGGAATGTACAGTAAAAGGTTTATATCGTGGATTACCTCTTCCAACTCTAGGTTAGCTTTTCCAGAGGGCTACCTTTCAGGATACCAGCCAAGTATAGGGAAAGTTAGGACAGCGGGTTTCTTTGGCCGCACCTTTTGAACGTGCACTATTTATAAACAAAAACAAAGCATATAAAGAAGATATTGTGAAAGTTGAAAAATGACAACCGGGCACGGGAATCGAACCCGGGACCTTTGGCTTAGTATGCCAAGTCTCTACCCACTGAGCTATTCAGGAATCGTCCCGTGACCTGGGTCATTCTTCACTCATATTTTAAGGCAGAGTCTATGATGGACGTGCGGAAATCGTCGGCTACTTATGTGTGATCTATTTTAATCAAGATCACGAGCTGTCAGATAACGCAGCCGCTTTCAACTCGGAGTTGGCTTATTGCTTCCACTCGTACAATTATTATCTTAATAAAATAAATAACACATTAGTAGCCGATTATTTCCGCACGTCCATCATAGACTCTGCCTTAAAATATGAGTGAAGAATGACTCTGAGCATGAGACTACTCCAGGATAACTGAGTGGTTAGAGCATTGACTTACTAAGCCAAAGGTGCAAGGTTCAATTCCCGTGTCCAGTGTGTCATTTTTAAACTTTCAGCATATGATATCTTGATGGAGAATTCCTCACAAAAAGCATAAATAATAGCTGCATCTATTTGATTCTTATATAAAGACGGCTTTAATCACTTCCATATACCTCATTTTAACACTTGGAATGCTGGGAGAAACAACTAGAAGAAGAGATATTAACCAAACAAATATTATCAAAGTAGAGCAAACCAAAAACCACATAGAATTAAAAGAGGGGATATAAATTATCAACAGAAATTTCAGTTCGTAATATAATATGGTCAGTTTTAAGGCGATAGAATAATTAACCTGTTGTAGAGTGTAATGCCGAGTGACTACCTAACAACTTGTCTCACAGTGTAATGTGATTGACTACCTAACAACTTGTCGCACAGTGTATTGTGATTGACTATCCAAAAACTTGTCGTACAGTGTATTGTGATTGACTACCTAACAACTTGTCGCACAGTGTAATGCTGATTGACTACCAAACAACTTGTCGCACAGTGTATTGTGATTGACTATCCAAAAACTTGTCGTACAGTGTATTGTGATTGACTACCTAACAACTTGTCGCACAGTGTAATGTGATTGACTACCTAACAACTTGTCGCACAGTGTATTGTGATTGACTATCCAAAAACTTGTCGTACAGTGTATTGTGATTGACTACCTAACAACTTGTCGCACAGTGTAATGTGATTGACTACCTAACAACTTGTCGCACAGTGTAATGCTGATTGACTACCTAACAACTTGTTGCACAGTGTAATGTGATTGTCTACCTAACAACTTGTCGCACAGTGTAATGTGATTGATTACCTAACAACTTGTCGTACAGTGTAATGTGATTGTCTAACTAATAACTTGTCGTACAGTGTATTGTGATTGACTACCTAACAACTTGTCGTACAGTGTAATGTGATTGACTACCTAACAACTTGTCGTACAGTGTAATGTGATTGTCTAACTAACAATTTTGTCGCACAGTGTAATGTGATTGACTACCTAACAACTTGTTGCACAGTGTAATGCTGAGCGACTACCTAACAACTTGTCGCACAGTGTAATGTGATTGACTACCTAACAACTTGTTGCACAGTGTAATGCTGATTGACTACCTAACAACTTGTCGCACAGTGTAATGCTGATTGACTACCTAACAACTTGTCCCACACTGTAATGCTGATTGACTACCTAACAACTTGTCGCACAGTGTAATGATGATTGACTACTTAAAAATTTGTCGCACAGTGTATTGTGATTGACTACCTAACAACTTGTCACACAGTGTAAAGCTGATTGACTACCTTAACAACTTGTCGCACAGTGTAATGTGATTAACTACTTAACAACTTGTTGCACAGTGTATTGTGATTGACTACCTAACAACTTGTCACACAGTGCAATGCTGAGTGACTACCTAACAACTTGTCGCACAGTGTATTTTGATTAACTACCTAACAACTTGTCGCACAGTGTATTGTGATTGACTACCTGACAACTTGTCGAACAGTGTAATGCTGATTGACTACCTAACAACTTGTCGCACAGTGTATTGTGATTGACTACCTAACAACTTGTCACACAGTGTAATGCTGATTGACTACCTAACAACTTGCCGCACAGTGTAATGTGATTGACTACTTAACAACTTGTTGCACAGTGTATTGTGATTGACTACCTAACAACTTGTCACACAGTGTAATGCTGATTGACTACTTAACAACTTGTCACACAGTGTATTGTGATTGACTACCTAACAACTTGTCACACAGTGTAATGAAATGCTGATTGACTACCTAACAACTTGTCACACAGTGTAATGTAATGTTGATTGACTACCTAACAACTTGTCACACAGTGTAATGTGATTTAACTACTTAACAACTTGTTGCACAGTGTATTGTGATTGACTACCTAACAACTTGTCGCACAGTGTATTGTGATTGACTACCTAACAACTTGTCACACAGTGTAATGTGATTGTCTACCTAACAACTTGTCGCACAGTGTAATGCCGATTGACTACCTAACAACTTGTCACACAGTGTATTGTGATTGACTACCTAACAACTTGTCGCACAGTGTATTGTGATTGTCTACCTAACAACTTGTCGCACAGTGTAACGTGATTGTCTACCTAACAACTTGTCGCACAGTGTAATGTGATTGACTACCTAACAACTTGTCACACAGTGTAATGTGATTAACTACCTAACAACTTGTCGCACAGTGTAATGTGATTGACTACCCAACAACTTGTCACACAGTGTAATGTGATTAACTACTTAACAACTTGTTGCACAGTGTATTGTGATTGACTACCTAACAACTTGTTCCACAGTGTAATGTGAGGGACTACCTAACAACTTGTCGCACAGTGTAATGTGATTGACTACCTAACAACTTGTCGCACAGTGTAATGTGATTTAACTACTTAACAACTTGTTGCACAGTGTATTGTGATTGACTACCTAACAACTTGTCGCACAGTGTATTGTGATTGACTACCTAAAAACTTGTCGCACAGTGTAATGTGATTGACTACCTAACAACTTGTTCCACAGTGTAATGTGAGGGACTACCTAACAACTTGTTGCACAGTGTAATGTGATTGTCTACCTAACAACTTGTCGCACAGTATAATGTGACGGACTACCTAACAACTTGTCATCACAGTGTATTGTGATTGACTACCTAACAACTTGTCGCACAGTGTAATGTGATTGACTACCTAACAACTTGTCACACAGTGTTTTGTGATTGACTACCTAACAACTTGTCGCACAGTGTAATGCTGATTGACTACCTAACAACTTGTCACACAGTATATTGTGATTGACTACCTGACAACTTGTCGCACAGTGTATTGTGATTGACTACCTAACAACTTGTCGCACAGTGTATTGTGATTGTCTACCTAACAACTTGTCGCACAGTGTAATGTGATTGTCTACCTAACAACTTGTCGCACAGTGTAATGTGATTGTCTACCTAACAACTTGTCGCACAGTCTAATGTGATTGACTACCTAACAACTTGTCGCACAGTATAATGTGAGGGACTACCTAACAACTTGTTGCACAGTGTATTGTGATTGTCTACCTAACAACTTGTCGCACAGTCTAATGTGATTGACTACCTAACAACTTGTCACACAGTGTATTGTGATTGACTACCTAACAACTTGTCGCACAGTATAATGTGATTGACTACCTAACAACTTGTCACACAGTGTATTGTGATTGACTACCTAACATCTTGTCGCACAGTGTAATGTGATTGACTACCTAACAACTTGTTCGCACAGTGTAATGTGATTGACTACCTAACAACTTGTCACACAGTGTATTGTGATTGACTACCTAACAACTTGTCGCACAGTGTATGGTGATTGACTACCTTACAACTTGTTGCACAGTGTAATGTGATTGTCTACCTAACAACTTGTCGTACAGTGTATTGTGATTGACTACCTAACAACTTGTTGAACAGTGTATTGTGATTGACTACCGAACAGCTTGTCGCACAGTGTAATGTGATTGACTACCGAACAGCTTGTCGTACAGTGTAATGTGATTGACTACCTAACAACTTGTTGCACAGTGTAATGTGATTGTCTACCTAACAACTTGTCGTACAGTGTAATGTGATTGACTACCTAACAACTTGTTGCACACTGTATTGTGATTGACTACCTAACAACTTGTCGCACAGTGTATTGTGACTGACTACCTAACAACTTGTTGAACAGTGTAATGCTGAGAGACTACCTAACAACTTGTCGCACATTGTAATGCTGAGGGACTACCTAACAACTTGTTGCACAGTGTATTGTGATTGACTACCTAACAACTTGCCACACAGTGTATTGTGATTGACTACCTAACAACTTGTCGCACAGTGTATTGTGATTGACTACCTAACAACTTGTCGCACAGTGTATTGTGATTGACTACCTAACAACTTGTCGCACAGTGTAATGTGATTGACTACCTAACAACTTGTCACACAGTGTTTTGNTACCTAACAACTTGTCGTACAGTGTAATGCTGAGGGACTACCTAACAACTTGTCGCACAGTGTATTGTGACTGACTACCTAACAACTTGTCGCACAGTGTATTGTGATTGACTACCTAACTTCTTGTCTCACAGTGTATTGTGACTGACTACCTAACAACTTGTCGCACCGTGTAATGTGATTGACTACCTAACAACTTGTTGCGCAGTGTAATGTGATTGACTACCTAACAACTTGTCGCACAGTGTATTGTGACTGACTACCTAACAACTTGTCGCACAGTGTATTGTGACTGACTACCTAACAACTTGTCGCACAGTGTATTGTGATTGACTACCTAACTTCTTGTCTCACAGTATGTGCCTAGTATCGGGGATTCCACAACCGTTCTCTATTCTTGCCGTGTGCGCAGGTCGAGCGGCATTCCTTGCGAGGCCGATGTGGGAAAGGGGTCGGGTCGATACAGTCTCCGACAAAAACAAACACTACAGTCACACACAAAGTGTGTTCAACACTAGAAATATTGTTTGTATTGTCTTACAAGAATTTTTCTGTCTTACGAATTAAGTAATCTTTTTAAAGCTGGATTTTTTTAATACTTACCGATAGTGGATTGAACAAGCATTCTTTCAAAATCATCGGCTGTGTAGCTAAGGGTTTCAATGTTTATTATATTTTTATTTTAAAAAAAACCTCACATGCGAGAGGACATGAGCTAAATATCATTCTCATCTAGTTTTATCTGCCAATAACTAGGAGGTAGGGAGTCGAGTCCCACACGAGTGTATAAATCGTGTGTATCACGTTGTTTCCTCCTCCACGAAAACGCGGGTCAATTTTTAAATTCTACCTTGCTGCTCCTTCCTCCATTTCTAAATTCTACCTTACTTCTCCTTCCTCTATGTCTAAATTCTACCTTGCTTCTCCGTCCTCCATTTCTAAATTCTACCTTGCTTTTCCTTCCTCCATTTCTAAATTCTACCTTGCTTTTCCTTCCTCCATTTCTAAATTCTACCTTACTTCTCCGTCCTCCATTTCTAAATTCTACCTTGCTTCTCCTTCCTCCATTTCTAAATTCTACCTTGCTTCTCCTTCCTCCATTTCTAAATTCTACCTTGCTTCTCCTTCCTCCATTTCTAAATTCTACCTTGCTTCTCCTTCCTCCATTTCTAAATTCTACCTTGCTTCTCCTTCCTCCATTTCTAAATTCTACCTTGCTTCTCCTTCCTCCATTTCTAAATTCTACCTTGCTTCTCCTTCCTCCATTTCTAAATTCTACCTTGCTTCTCCTTCCTCCATTTCTAAATTCTACCTTGCTTCTCCTTCCTCCATTTCTAAATTCTACCTTGCTTCTCCTTCCTCCATTTCTAAATTCTACCTTGCTTCTCCTTCCTCCATTTCTAAATTCTACCTTGCTTCTCCTTCCTCCATTTCTAAATTCTACCTTGCTTCTCCTTCCTCCATTTCTAAATTCTACCTTGCTTCTCCTTCCTCCATTTCTAAATTCTACCTTGCTTCTCCTTCCTCCATTTCTAAATTCTACCTTGCTTCTCCTTCCTCCATTTCTAAATTCTACCTTGCTTCTCCTTCCTCCATTTCTAAATTCTACCTTGCTTCTCCTTCCTCCATTTCTAAATTCTACCTTGCTTCTCCTTCCTCCATTTCTAAATTCTACCTTGCTTCTCCTTCCTCCATTTCTAAATTCTACCTTGCTTCTCCTTCCTCCATTTCTAAATTCTACCTTGCTTCTCCTTCCTCCATTTCTAAATTCTACCTTGCTTCTCCTTCCTCCATTTCTAAATTCTACCTTGCTTCTCCTTCCTCCATTTCTAAATTCTACCTTACTTCTCCTTCCTCCATTTCTAAATTCTACCTTGCTTTTCCTTCCTCCATTTCTAAATTCTACCTTGCTTCTCCTTCCTCCATTTCTAAATTCTACCTTACTTCTCCTTCCTCCATTTCTAAATTCTACCTTGCTTCTCCTTCCTCCATGTCTAAATTCTACCTTGCTTCTCCTTCCTCTATGTCTAAATTCTACCTTACTTCTCCTTCCTCCAAGTCTAAATTCTACCTTACTTCTCCGTCCTCCATTTCTAAATTCTACCTTACTTCTCCGTCCTCCAAGTCTAAATTCTACCTTACTTCTCCATCCTCCATTTTTTAAACGTTGATAGTATTGAAGCGCAGTTGGTGTTTAGGGGTGTGGGGGGGTTATATTTATATATCAATAACCTAGTGTATTCCTAATTTCTCTCGACGCCTTATAGAGAGAAGTAAAGTGTAATCGTCAAAAAAAAAAATCAACCCCGAGATTTTGTTAAATGACTACGTTTCATGACCCTTAGAAAGTGAGAAAGGTATTTTCGTGTTGCCATCTTATCTCGGCCAGGAACCGAAACCATTTTACTGATCGGGATAAAACTTTGTATCTGGCGTATTTAGAAGTTTTCCCCGAGTAGTTTTTGGAATTATATATCTTACCCTAAAATTAAGGGTAGGTAATTTACTGAAGGGTAAAAATAAAGAGAATCCATTTTCTCAAAATATGGTCAAACAACTTTTAATAATTTTATATCAAGGCAGTTTTTAACATTTCAAAGAATCAACTCTCATTTTCTCGTGGTTACTTCACGTTAGTATAAATGTACAATTTTGATGATAACATCTCCGCAACTATTTGGGATCCTAAATAACTTATCATTGTAAAGTTGTATCACCACTAAAAATAAAAATATTCTATTTGTATCATAAATTTATTAAACTAATAGCTTTAATAGTGTCTAAGATAATATGTATGCTATGTTTGTTTTTATTTGTTGTGCTCTTTGGTGAACAGAGATGTTCCTCTTTTCTCCATGTTTATGTTACATTGTATATTATTTCGTTTCACAAAGCTTAGGAAGTTTTATTAAATGTCTCTATCTTCAGATAAAAAAGAAAGTCTGTGCGGTGCGCAGTAACGTTTATTTAATATAAAAAGCATTATTTATCATGGGTATGTTTTCCGTTGCTCAAGTTAATCTCTAAAGGCGGGCTGAGGGAGTCTGTAAAAAATAAAAGCTTATAATATTATAGCAATTTATGGTTCATATTTAATTTTATAATTTTTTTTTCCCTAGGAGCAACATTTGTATAATTTGTATTGAGAAATTTATTCAAATATAATTCACAATGTCAACTTACCATGAAGTCATCTGTACTAGGGTATCTTATTGCGGTGAATTTGTTATTACTAGTTAGTATACTTTATCAATTTATGAAGGAGTTGGAGTCTGAGGTCTAGTTGAAAGCCTGGCCCTATCTAAAGGTGTCTACCAAGGTGGGGATGTAGGGAACGCGAGAAAAGGCCAGTGTGTTTGCAGTTTTTATAACAAGACATTCTTTTTGACAAAATAAATAAAATATTGCTCCGATATAAACAGAAAGTTTAATTTTCTTTTCATGGTGATATCAACAGTCCCTGAATATCTGTCATGATCATTGAGGTATTATTTAACAAACTTAACAAACTTTTTAAATTAAGAGAAAAAGTTATCATTAAATTCCAGAGCACCCTCGACAGATATTAAATACATTTTGAGGTAACCATGTAAAAAGTAATAATTTTATGTTTGTACTGGGGCAATATTTGATTAATTTTGGCAAAAAAAAATATTTTCCCTAAAAAACTGCCATAAAACACTAGCTTTTCCTCGCGTCCCCTTCCATACCACCTTAAGAGGAGTATTGAAACATATGCTCTGTTCAAACAAACTCTAACCTCTTGTAACGATACAAAGCTCCTTGTCAATGCATCAGAAAGGAGTACTTTCAAATCAATCTGAGCAGCCTTTTATCCAGCCAATGTAATTACAGCAGCATCTCCCGTGTGTCTGACACACGCTTTATATCAGAGCACATTTGTGCCACTAGTAGACATGGGCTCCAGATAAGACCGAGGAACAGGATGAGGAGGTAATACACCAGCACTTGGGATGAGCATAAGAAACACATTATTGCAGGGGTACGGGAGGGGGGAGCAACACCCCCAATCAATCTTGATGAGACCCACTTCGTTGGCCACATGGTACTGGGCGCTTCTCTCGCAGAAGACTAAACCTCCAATGATGGGGGAGATCAGGGTTTAAACCCAGTCAGGTGTACTGAGGGTGATTTTTTTCCCTAAATGGTTTCCAATATTCTCTCCACGCAAATACGAGTACATTTCATGTACATATAGCTTCCTGATCTCTAAAACAATTAGCGTAATCAGTACACAAGCATATAGCCCGGACGGGTAGTAAGACGCGGCGCTAATAATAATAATATCTAACAGACGTGAAACCTGTGAGTTAATTTACTTTCGCGATGGTTCGATTCCTCTCTAGTCCACGTTTTGATCTGGGCTGGACCACGTGACCCGGAGGAACGTGTCGCCCTCGTTATCGCAGGGCTGAACGAGACGATGCTATGTAAATTGGTTCGATTGGAGGGATATTTTTTATTCATTTCGTAAATGAATGACAATTCTCCCTTAACCTGCTCTAAATATTAAAACCAACAACATTCTCCGTGGCGTCAGTCCGCTTTCGAGCTATACCGACCGAGCGGCAGCTTCCGGCTGGAGAATACAGCGCCAACATTTGCGGATAGAGGGTGTCAAGTGGTCAGTACAACGGACCCTTTGGGCGTTAATCTCATTTTTCTAGATCAGAACTACTACTTTTCCAGTCAAGTAGCTCCTCATTTGTCCTCACAAGGCTGAGTTTGAGCCCCGTTACAGACACCCTACTTTATAAAAAACAAAAGCTAGAAGCACTGGGGATCAAACCCGGAACCTTAGAATTCGTAACCAGGAACTCTGACCACTGGAATATAGAGGCGGTTCACATAACATGAACATTCATAAATAAACTGTCTACTCTTCTTTGTGAGAGCTCATCCCACTCCACAGATAGAACCTACAGTAGCCCCATGGCTTCTTTGGTGCTGACTGACAGCTCACAGCTGACTTCTGGCAGTCAACATTTAGGTATATACCCAAATTTTGACCGTCAGAAGTGATAGCCGCTAAACACATGTTTTTTGCAGATCATATGGCTCGGCGTAGGGATATATAGTTTGGTCTGGTAATTTTTCAAAGCTGTGAGCTGTAGCACCAAAGAAGCCATGGGGTTACTGTAGTTGATGAAAGTAATAACAGTTCGAACAAGACGTCGTATTGTGGTGCGATTTTCTGTATTTTTCAAAACAAAAACAAGTGGGATTGAGACCAGTGAAAACCATTTTACTGTAGTTTAAGAAGTAAAAAAAATTGGAAAATAATTATTTTAAAATTTAAAAAAAACTTTAAAAAGTTTGACTTCTTAATGTCGCAGGACCTAATTAAGTAATCTCGGCCGGAATTTGAAACTCGACCTAACATCAACGGCAATCCAGTCTATTGTGAGAGTTACGCCCTAGCCCTTGCGACCACCAATGGGTTCAACCAGGATAATAAATGTTGAAGGAAAAGACTGGTTTAATTAAGTTAGTCATCAATGAAACAAACAACACCTGTAAAGTCTTCGTATGTTCAAAGCTTCCGTAAATTGTTTTCATTTCAAACTTTCCCTCCCACGTCATTGAATCTCATTATGAACGAGAAGACTCAGCTGAAGACCACTTTAAAATGTCAGCTATGTCGAAACAACAAAAGGCTGAAAAACAAAACTTACCAGCTACAGACTGCGAGAAGGGCTAGCACTACATAATTGGTAATAAACTAAATATGTGGTAATAAATCATTTCTCTGAATACTGTATCGTTTAGTTTTTCTTTTAGTTTAGCTAACAATCTGATACTTAAATATGCAAAAATAAACTTATAATCGAGACGTCGTTGGGATTCATTTTCAGAGCATGCATCACATGCCAATCAACTTTGTAATAGTCGGCTAGAAATAGTTAATTTACACTATCGCACGTGGATCATTTCTGATTGAACAATAATGGAGATAAAAAGTTAATAGAATTCCTAATAATGAACATTGTTGGAATATTAAATGATATTTGGATTAAAAAAAACTACATTGTAAAGGCCGTTTTCAACCAGTTTAGAATGGTTTCACAGATAGGTATTGTGTAGACATACTGTAGTTATTAAAAACACACTTTGTCGCTTTGTCCTCCATCGTCGCCGCGGAACATTTCTAGTAATCATTCAAATACGAATGCACCGCACACATTTCTGGCCTATCGTAGGTATTTTATTTTCCCACCCGCCTCGGTGGCGTAGTTGGCTAACGCGCTTGTCGTGTTGAGCTCGACTGCTGAGGACGGGGAGATCAAGGTTCGAATCTAGGTCGGGTGAAATGGGGGTGGTTTTCCCCGAGTGGTTTTCCACTCTCCCTCCACGCAAATGCGGGTTCACTTCCTCTAATTCAACCTTTCCCATTCATAATCCATTAGCGTAATTAGTACTTAAAGCGTATAACCCGAACGGGTAGTAAGACGCGGTGCTAAATATTATTATTATTTTATTTTCCCTTTTACTCCCGTACCTCGCGCGCCCACACACACAAACGAGCCGGGAGCCGAATTGAGCCTACTATAATGAACGCTCTTAAGAGCCTGTATCGGTGAGCACATGTACTAAGGCGACAACCTACTCTAGTCTAGTTTGCCGGTAGTGTATCGGTGAACTAAGAGAGTTTTTTCCCCTCGATGGTTTTCAACACACCCACACACGCTCCTGCTCATACAAAATCCGGTACATTTCCTCTAAATTGTAACTTTCCACCTTTACCTTAGTAGCGGATATATGCGGATTGTATGGCTGGGAAGTCACACACACACACACACACACATAATTCTAAAAATGAGTTCTCATTTATGTACATGAATTGTCAAGCTCTGATAATAGCTCTGAGGGGCGTTATTTTACCTACGAAGCCCAAATTGTTTCTAAATATGCCAGGCCTACTCTATAAATCAAAACAAAAACTCCACTCCAATACATTGAATGGGATTTAATTTGACTTTTTATATTTTTTCATAAACTTACTTAAAACAAAGACCTATTTAATTAATGTAAGTCAGTGGTGCCCAAAGTATGCTCCGTGGAGTACCAGATATAGCCACATTAAGCAAATCAAAACAATCCCATCCCTATCATTAGAATCTGAATTCACGGTCTATACTTTATCGTTCTTTTTTATGTAGTCACTTTTAAAATGGATTTACATACCATATCTATGTGGGTAAAATAATATTTTGGATTAATAATACCAACTTTGATATGGTTATCAAATGTGTTTCCTTACTTTAAGTTTTTTTGTTTTTGTTTTTCGTTTATGTAGTTAAGTAAGTTCCTTATTTTTCTGAAATTAGCGGAGAAAATATTTTGAATGAAGTAAAACTTTATGTTTAACACGCTCAAATTTTTAAACATGCTTTTCCGTCGTGAATACTACTGTCATTTAGTAAGTACCTATGTATAGTAGCCCCCTGGCTTCTTTGGTGCTGACTGACAGATCACAGCTGACTTCCGACAGTCAACATTTAGGTATATACCTAAATTTTGACTGTCAGAAGTGACAGCAGCTAAACATGTTTTTGCAGATCATATGGTTCGGCGTAGGGATACATAATTTGGACTGGTATATTTTCAAAGCCGTCATCTCTCAGCTGTGAGCTGTCAGTCAGCACCAAAGAAGTCATGGGGCTGCAGTAGGTACTAGGTGAAAGTATCGTAACCCATATGCCAATTGATGTTTCGAGAAAACTATATTTAAAATTAAATTTTCACTGATTTTCAATTCGAAAAAATGAACTCGAAAAATAATTTGTGCTTTTGTTATAGGATAAAATATCGACAAACAACTTTAAAAATGCAGTTAGGTAAAAAAAAGTTTAAAAAAATGCAAATACGTGCCTTTGGCATCAGGGGGCAACGATAGTGCTCCGTGATTCAAAAAGTCTGGGAACCACTTACATAAGTTATTTTAATGAGTTGCTTTCCCCCCCTCGCTCCTGAGTTTGAGTGGGGTCAACCTTTGCCAACATTGTTCAAAAACTCGCCAGAAGAATGTGAAGTTTAACTTATATTGGAGGCTCGATTTGCTTGATAAAATTTGTTTTAATAAATTTATAATTTTAGTTAATAGTTTTAAAGTAGTTATGTTAGTAATAATAATATAGTGTATACTTTAAGCTGAATAATATACACTTCCAATCAGCATACGGAGAACCTTAGACTTAGGGCCAGTTTCATAGTCATACTTAGTACGCCTCAAGTGCGGCGCTACACTAAGTACATGACGACACCTACCTAAACCAGAATGGAATGGGCCGTTCTCGTATAGGAAACTGGCCCATTCCATTCTGGGTTAGGTAGGTGTCATCATGTACTTAGTGTAGCGCCGCACTTGAGGCGTACTAAATTTGACTATGAAACTGGCCCTATTTCTCGAATCAACTTAGTAATAACCTTTTCACATTTCCAAAGACATGTGTTTTGTAGCTTTAAGAAACTTTTGAAACAAAATGTAAATCTGGAATTTAGTAAATTAAATAATAAACATAAAGTATTCATTTTTGGTCAGTGTTGTCAACAACCTTACATTTGCATCCCACACCTTGGTTCAGACAGTGGCACGTTTAGATTCCGAACCACGGACTCCGGGCTTGATTTCCAGTGGAATAACTATACCCTGATTTTGGGAGGAAGCCGGTTCTGGAAGGTTTAATTTAGCACCAGAATCCTTTTACATATATAGTAGTATTTTGGTAGAATAAAGATCCTTTCAGATCGCACTTCCTGCTACTGTTCTGGAAGATCTTTTATCCTACCAAAATTATGGTACAAAATAATGCTATAGGTTAGTATACAATTGCTGAACTGACATTATAATCAACTGGTTCAGAAATTGGATATTAGATATTTTTAAAAAAACTCCATGGTGTGAGTCCTCAAGCAAGCTATACCGACCAAGCGGTCGCTGCCATTATCAATGATAGTGTCAGCATTTGCGGATAGAAGGTACCATGTAGTCAGCACAACGAAACATCCAGCCACTAATCTCAGTTTTTTAGACTGGAGCTGCTCCTTGAGTCAAGTATCTCCTCATTTGTCCTCACGAGGCTGAGTTTGACCTCGTTCACAGATGAATTTTGGAAGCACAGGGAGTTGAACCCGGGACCTCTGGACCTGTAGCCAGGAACTTTGACCACTAGACAACAGAGGTGATAAAATACCCGATATTTATTTTATATATAAAATGTTCCTTCTCTAACAGATCTATTTACAAATAACCTACAAACCTAGTCCTTGCAACACAACGTCGAATGAGTTGTCGAGTTTAAAATAGAAAGGCAATGTTTAGCGTTGATTGATGTCAGACATGTGAACTGTGCTGGTGCAGACGTGTACCTCGAGTTACATTCGACACAGACACGATGTGGAAATGTTTCAGCACAAGCTCTGAGCAGTTGAGTGCGGTGCCAATGTTTCAGCACAAACTCTGAACAGTTGAGTGCGGTGCCAATGTTTCAGCACAAGCTCTGAGCAGTTGAGTGCGGTGCCAATGTTTCAGCACTAGCTCTGAACATCTCAAGTGCGGTGCTATACTAAATACAAGACGACACCTACCTAGACCAGAATGTTATGGGCCTCCAGAAGCTTACCCACGAGGAAGTACAATTCAAGAAGCACATGAGGAAATCGGTGCGTGTAGTACGGCCTTTAGTACTCTCATCTGAGTTCAAACAAGACCTTTTGGAAAAATGCCATAGCTTAACTTCACTGGACTGCCGAGGACGGGAAGATTGAGGTTCTAATCTCGTTTGGGTGAACTGGGGGGTTCCCTAAATGGTTTTCCACTCTCCCTCCACGTAAATGAGGGTTTACTTCCTCTAAAATTCAACCTTTTAAATTCCTAGCCCATTAGCGTAATTAGTACTTAAGCGTATAACCCGAACGGGTAGAAAGACGCGATGCTAAATAAATAAATCCACCGGAGAAAACCAAAAAGAAACCACAGTGAATTCATGAGGGGAAAGAGGATCTATAGGTTAGCTTAGCAATGAGTGTGAAACCGAGCTAATAAAACCATAGCACAACATAGCATAGCTTAGCTTAGCAATGAGTGTGAAACCGAGCTAATAAAACCATAGCACAACATAGCATAGCTTAGCTTAGCAATGAGTGTGAAACCGAGCTGACAAAACCACAGCATAGCATAGCTTAGCAATGAGTGTGAAACCGAGCTGACAAAACCATAGCACAGCATAGCATAGGTTAGCTTAGCAATGAGTGTGAAACCGAGCTGACAAAACCACAGCATAGCATAGCTTAGCAATGAGTGTGAAACCGAACTGACAAAACCACAGCATAGCATAGCAATGAGTGTGAAACCGAGCTGACAAAACCATAGCACAGCATAGCATAGGTTAGCTTAGCAATTAGTGTGAAACCGAGCTGACAAAACCATAGCACAGCATAGCTTAGCTTAGCATAGCTTATCTTAGCATAGCTTAGCAATGAGTGTGAAACCGAGCTAATAAAACCATAGCACAACATAGCATAGCTTAGCTTAGCAATGAGTGTGAAACCGAGCTGACAAAACCATAGCACAGCATAGCATAGGTTAGCTTAGCAATGATTGTGAAACCGAGCTGACAAAACCATAGCACAGCATAGCATAGCTTATCTTAGCATAGCTTAGCTTAGCAATGAGTGTGAAACCGAGCTAATAAAACCATAGCACAACATAGCATAGCTTAGCTTAGCAATGAGTGTGAAACCGAGCTGACAAAACCATAGCACAGCATAGCATAGGTTAGCTTAGCAATGATTGTGAAACCGAGCTGACAAAACCATAGCACAGCATAGCATAGCTTATCTTAGCATAGCTTAGCTTAGCAATGAGTGTGAAACCGAGCTAATAAAACCATAGCACAACATAGCATAGCTTAGCTTAGCAATGAGTGTGAAACCGAGCTGACAAAACCATAGCACAGCATAGCATAGGTTAGCTTAGCAATGATTGTGAAACCGAGCTGACAAAACCATAGCACAGCATAGCATAGCTTATCTTAGCATAGCTTAGCTTAGCAATGAGTGTGAAACCGAGCTAATAAAACCATAGCACAACATAGCATAGCTTAGCTTAGCAATGAGTGTGAAACCGAGCTGACAAAACCATAGCACAGCATAGCATAGCTTAGCGTTCTGTGTGAACCGGTCTCAACCGAACGTCAGCCGTTCAGACGTCAAGTTACCTCAACTCGGAGAACGTGATTAGTTTCCAAGAAACATAATTTTCACATAAGAACCTTCATAAATTTAAGAGTTGGTTCGAAAGTGGAGTCTCTTTTCTGTCCAGTCTTACATTTTTTTGGTAAATGTCTGACAATATGAGGGTTGCCAGGGATAGAGGCAGCATATCATTTGTTTGGTTGTGTCAAATTATCCGGCTTTTTGTCACTATGTGGTCGACAAAATTACCCCCAATTATTCTCGACAGTCTTGGAGCTGTATTGTAGCTATACCACTGTACAGTCCGTGTCTGTACAAACTCATCCAATGGAAACATACACTCTTTAGATACATGTTCGGTTATACAATGATGACCCGCTCTGACGGTTTGAATAAGAGCCGTATTTAATAGTTAATTTTCAGATCCACCATTCAACTTGAACTTCTTGATATAGTAGTGTTACGAGAACTCAATCAAATGTGATAAAATAGATCGGAACAAAAATGGTTAATAAATGATATATAATATAGCAGTGAGATATACCAGAAGAGCAATACAAAATGTAAATCATAAAGAAATGATTCATAAAATTAACATAAGTAATAGCTTAAATAGCCCTTGTTAAGTTACAACATATTAAAACAGAATGAAAAGTAATTAGGCTCATGAAATTGAATATGTATTGATTCCCTCCTTCTAAGGAGATTTAAAACAAGTCTAAACAACTTTGCCTACGTGTGTGATTTTAAAGCTATTTTGCAAAGCGGGTTGCATATTATTATTATTAGCACCGCGTCTTACTATCCGTTCGGGTTATACGCACTTACGCTAATGTGTAATGGTAGGGTGATTGTGAGATGAAATGAAGGACCTACAGTTTAACGTGGAATCCGAACCACGGTGGAGGCCTGGCATTCCCCACACTCACAAGATGTCTTGTCAGAGGTGAAGGAAGGGTTCGGTAATCAGATAAATCTGTGCCGGGACCGAGGATTGAACCCCGGCCGCCAGCATAGAAGTCTGACTATGAATAAAGCCCTAATACTTAGATAACTTAACGTAGGCCACAACATCCATCCTTAGTGCTAGGAATATGTACCATCCTTAGCGTTGTCCCTCGTATATTTCAATCTCGTACACATACACTCAGGGTAGCTACAAGACATATTTTACAAAATTCCCTGACTTTTCCAGGTTTTCCAGGCAACATTTTTCAATTTTCCCTGACTACTTTTTTCCAGTTTGAATGGTGGATGATGACTTTTGTTATTATTGATCATATATTAAAAAAAAAGTTTGTATCTATTAAACATAAACAATTTTATCAGTAATTTTAAAGATTAAAATGTTATTTTATTTAGGTATTATTAACTTAAGTTTTAGTGTTAAGTTGTGAAATTAATGGGATATTTTAGACATAATTTTTTTAATTCCCTGACTTTTCCTTATTTTTAGATAAATTCCCTGACATTTACCTGTTTTCCCTGTCATCCAAAAATTCCCTGACTTTTCCAGGTTTTCCCTGTTTTCCCTGTCTGTAGCCACCATGACACTGTATCCTTAATCATGTGATATGGTATCAGCTAATGGGAAAATATAACTATAAGCCTACATATTCAATAGTAAATGTTTCAGCAAATTCAATAAATACAGTCAACTGTTTCATGACACAGTTATGAATTAACGTCCAGGGGGCACTTTAAATATCTCAAATATTATTATTAGCACCGCGTCTTACTAACCGTTCGGGTAATACGCACTTACGCTAATGTGTAATGGTAGGGTGATTGTGAGATGAAATGAAGGACTTACAGTTTAACGTGGAATCCGAACCACGGTGGAGGCCTGGCATTCCTCACATTCACAAGATGTCTTGTCAGAGGTGAAGGAGGGGTTTTGTAATCAGATAAATATGTGCCGGGGCCGAGGATTGAACCCCGACCGCCAGCACAGAAGTCTGGCACCTTACCCCTAGACCACCAGGTCACCTACAATATCTCAAATAAAATAATAAATACGATGCACCAATTATTATTATTACCAGTATGGGATTCCCGCATATTTACACCAATTGGATACATATGAAGAACATGAAAACAGCCTGAGGTAATGCACAAACATTTGTGTGGAGAGAGATTGGGATATAATTTAGTACAGTTCTCGGACTGAGAGGTTAATGTAGGCCATGCCTGCATCGGTTGTTAAATACACATTCCTGGTGATACCGCAACTAAGATGACGATAGTTTAGTTGGGGGGAGGTAGAAGATATTTGTAAATCAAACAAGATGCAAGAGTTTAATCTTTAAAGGGTTTTCATTGCATTTTAGATTTTATAAATTGTGTGTTTGACTTAGTCTTGTGCATTTATTACAAATTAATGTTTAAAAAAATATCTAGGTAAATTTTTTGGATGTTCAGTTCATTTTATATGTAATTTTTTGCTCATTTTAGGTCGTCAATCCGGTCCCAGGTCATGGACATAATGAAAACTGAACAAAAACTTTTTTTTAGGTTAAAAGAAAAAGTACTGGTCAAATTTCGCGATGCTCGTAACCAAAGTTTCAAGGATTATTCAGATATATTGAAGCAATATGGAAATGTGAGTTAGGCCAGCTCTTGTCTGGTCAATCAAAGGCAACATACTACCATCTCTGTGTGGTAACAGATGGTAACACGCGGGGGTTCTCACGGTAGGACATGCACTTCCAGCTACGGTGGGAACTTGGGGGAACAAGTTCTGTAACTGAGCCGCCTCTATCTCCTCATCCTGATACACTGGAGCGTGGAGCCTCTTCAGACTATATCCTCAACAACTCTAGGGAGAGGAGGGCCTTTCTTGATCCTAGCTTAGACTATGCCCTCGGCAACTCTAGGGAGAGGAGGGCCTTTCTTGATCCTAGCTTAGACTATGCCCTCAACAACTCTAGGGAGAGGAGGGCCTTTCTTGATCCTAGCTTAGACTATACTCAACAACTCTAGGAAGAGAAGGACCTTTCTTGATACTAGCTTAGACTATGCCCTCGGCAACTCTAGGGAGAGGAGGGCCTTTCTTGATCCTAGTTTAGACTATGCCCTCGGCAACTCTAGGGAGAGGAGGGTCTTTCTTGATCCTAGCTTAAACTATGCCCTCAGCAACTATAGGGAGAGGAGGGCCTTTCTTGATCCTAGCTTAGACTATGCCCTCAACAACTCTAGGGAGAGGAGGGCCTTTCTTGATACTAGTTTAGACTATACTCAACAACTCTAGGGAGAGGAGGGCCTTTCTTGATCCTAGTTTAGACTACCTTCAACAACTCTAGGAAGAGAAGGACCTTTCTTGATACTAGTTTAGACTATACTCAACAACTCTAGGGAGAGGAGGGCCTTTCTTGATCCTAGCTTAGACTATACTCAACAACTCTAGGGAGAGGAGGGCCTTTCTTGATCCTAGCTTAGACTATACTCAACAACTCTAGGAAGAGGAGGGCCTTTCTTGATACTAGTTTAGACTATACTCAACAACTCTAGGGAGAGGAGGGCCTTTCTTGATCCTAGTTTAGACTACCCTCAACAACTCTAGGGAGATGAGGGCTTTTCTTAATCCTAGCTTAGGCCATTTTATCAACCAAATGTGCAAAGGTATCTTTACTAATTTCCAGGATTCAACAATATTTTTCTGCAAAAAATATAATTACAGTACGTTTGCTACTTATGCCGGGATCACCTTCAACTTAACGTTCCGTAACATAAAGAAACAATGTTTGATAAGGATTCACCTAACGTGAATGTGGCCTTAGGTTAAGTTAGTATTTAAGTCGTGTAGATGTGAAGCGGCACTTCAGCCTAGCTCATGGAACTACTTACGACCTGGTTGTTGCGACCAGGATGACAGAACGTCAAGCAATGCTCTTTCTATGGGCGACCACTCAAAGTCGCTCATGATTGCGACCAAGTTGCTGTCTCTAGGCTGTAGTCACTTTGTGGTGTAGTCCCTCTTAACAAGGCGTTGCGTGCTGGCGCCCTAGTTGTAGAGTTTTATCGTCTGGATCGGAAATATTCAACCTGGGGTACGCGTAGCTCCGAGGGTACGTGGATGTCTCAGGGAGTACGCAATATTTAAAAATATTAGTACTGTATATACATATAAATTAATTAATGATAGACACTGAATAATCATGGATATATTTAGGGTTATCACAAGAGACTTGGATGTAAGAACATATCATCCTAGAGCGCCATTTTTTTTATATCTATCCCTCTCTCTATTAGATATAGATTATATAATACTAGCAAAAGTACATCTGCAATGGATTGCGTGGTTACCCCGAGCAACGCTTTCCGTACTTCAAACATACAGAAAAATATATCTTCATTTTATTTATTCCGGCGCAGTTTTTAATTAATTTCAAAAAATCAAATCCAAATTTTAAAATTCCGGCTTTGAGGTGTACAAGTTCGTACACAGAGGATAGTAATATTTAAATTGTAGACCTCTTCGTGTGGTAGATATCACACAGCACTCATCTCAGGAAAACAAACCCTTCATTTTATTAATATAGATGTATATCTTGCACTATGAACCAACAACTTGTTGGTGAATAGATTATATTTGGGGGTACTTGAACAAAAAAGGTTGAATACCTCTGGTCTAGAACAAGTCGCAAATATGGCCGTAGTCTTTATTTGCTTCTTTATTTCAATAATTCAAAGGAAACATCCTAAACATTGAATCAAAGGTAAATATTAATAAGAAATCATGTCAATAAACTTTGGAGATTAGATACTAAAACAAAAATACAGTTTGGTTGATCATGGGAAGAATCGTCTTTGGATGAATTAACTAACTATAAGTATTTAACTTGATTTTCTTATAGATGGACATTTGAATCACCTTTTAAAAAATACAAGTTAGTACATTTTTTGCGGCTAGCATTGCCGTCGTTAACATTTAATTATATTATTGTTATTTTAAAAGTATTGACTATCTAGAATCTAGTGGTAGCCGCATAGCACGCGAATATGTGAAAGTAGAACCAGTTATTTTTCTAGATGCCATGTCCATTAGAACAATGGGGTATATATGACTGTGTGGACAAGCGAGCCATAAAATGTTTATTACATTTTGTTCTTTCTTGAGTTATTTTTTTCTTCGGTCTACCAAGATGCAGATGGTTTAGCGCTACAAAAACAAAATGCCAGAGCCCAGAGAATGTCATGAGCATGCCAGCATTATATGATAAACTTTTTAAATGAAGGGAAAAAATTGTCATTAAATTCCAGGACACCCTTGACAGATATTCAAGGACTGCTGATATCACCATGTGAAGAAAATTAAACTACCTGTTTGTACTGGAGCAATGTTTGATTTATTTTGACAAAAAAAACTGTTTTTATATAAAAACTGCAAAAACACTGGACTTTTCTCGCGTTCTCTACATCCACAACTAAAATTCAAACATATTTTTTGTGGCCCAACATTTATAACATTTTACTATATTATTAGTGTTATTTGGTATGGATAATACCTATCAAAAGTGACAGCTGCATATCACATAAATTGACGTATGAATACATGAAAATATATCTAGTGACTTTTCTAGCAGTCAAATAAGGCTCTTCAGGTATAAATATCAGAATGTACCCATCCGGGCTTTAAGCATTTTGCTACAGACTAAGGATGAGGAAGATATAACTTTAAATATACCTGCATTTTCATGAAAGTAGAGTGAGAAAACATTTAGGGGAAGAAACAACAAAAAGAAAATGAGCAAAACTAGTTGGGGTTTGAATCCTGACCTCCCCGTCACCAGTGAACCAAACTAGATGAAGTTATTACTCTAGAAACTCGTTTAACCGAATTTGAAGGAGCCATGTCCATTTCGAATAATGGGTAATTTTGCGAATTTTTCCCAGTTAGGGACGTCAGTTTTTGAATATGCACTATATGTCATAGAAATAACACATTTATTTACAATCTGACAATATTAAAAATAAGATATATATTTTTTGTTTCAAACAGACAGAATGAATAAGGTCTACGACTTGATAAAAAAAACTAGTTTTGTTTTGAGAGTGTATAGTATAATATTGCTCTTTTTAACAGAAACTGTAGCCCAACGGTTCTGTCTGTTTTAGAACAAGATTGTAATCAAAGCGTTTCAGTTAATATTAATACAGGGTTTATTTTAGTCGATAGGGTGTTTCTGATCGGAATTTAGGATATTCGTGATTCGGATAAACGGTTTTCTAGAGTATTTTAAACCCCAATAGAACGAGACAGATTGGGACTCACCCCTCCGGTTCCTCCAGTAAAACCTCCAGAGGGCGTACCAGGTGGCCAGGAGCAGTAGGCACACCAAGAGCGTCCCTAACACGGCGCCTGCGACGCTGCCGGACGAGAAACACGTCGCTTCCTGCGCCGCCACCCCCACCAGCGTGGCGGCTAAAAACACGACGACGTCTCGACCCATCGTCCTTCAGTATGGTTTCATCCTGGTGAACAACGGGGGGAGGGGGAACAGGTTTTGCTCGTTAAGACTCTGGGGACACTCGCGGTATCTTGAACACGCAGCAAATATTGTAACCCATGCAAGTTTTATACAGTTGACACCTTGGCCTTCAACTTTGCACCTTCCTCTCACTCGGCAAAGTTGGGGCGACGCTCATTACAGTAGGGGTAAACTTTACGGGAAGTTTAGTCACGTGGGAGGTGAGCAATTTCCTATCAATACATCCAAGAAACAAAAATAAATATCGATAACACACTAATTAAAATTTATACATCACACTTTTAAGTTAAATCTATAGAAAAAATTCTTATGATTTCTGTTAAAATTAACTTTTTATGTTCGACGTTCAGTTTAAAAAATTATTGCTACATATTCATACACCGATTTTCCTTTGATTTTACTATCACCTGTTTGCATTTTCCGACACTAAACAAACACGAAAGTGTTGTAAACAATCTTTCGTTGAGTTTTCAAAAGTAAGACATTAATTTCTTTCGAGAAAGTCTTTTAACTGTTGACAGTTCACTATACATTTTTTTTTATCATCCCAGTCACTCTTGTTTCTTGGAATAAAACCCGAAGCGACAGATTGTGTTTTTGTTGTGTGTTCGTTTTTTTTTAAACGGTGGTGTTTCTATGGTGACGGAGCAAACACTTGTTCTCGACTGGTATGTTCGCAGTCTGTCCCAGCTAGCCAGCCTGACTGGGCTTGGTTGGTTCTCCTGCGGCCTCAAGGTCGCATGGCATGGCGGGAAAAATGTTCCTCACCTTGTAGCCCTCGGGCATGGAGCGCTCCCACCTTGCTGCATACATCACGTGTGCGTTCAACTTGACGCCATAAAGTTGGTTACTGTTTGTTTACATTCAACTGGGGCG
>CABFVX010002620.1:0-12229 GCA_902151425.1 Timema shepardi | reverse complement strand
CCCCCTCTAATTATTTTCGTTCTGAAGCCAAACATCTCAAGATACGGTTGAGACGAGTCTCGGCTATATGACCCTAGCAGGTTGCTGGCAACAGGCGACAAGGTGCTTGTTTTGGAGGGGGTTGGAGGGGGTTGGAGGGGAGGGAGAGGAATGCAGACCAGCATTTCAATGAGCTGGCTCTGGAGGGGTCAGAGGAAGGGAGGACGATAATCACCTCCAGAAGAGAGTGGGGTACGATCATACTCAACTTGACAGCTTGCTAAACATGCATATTATTATAATGGACATTTTATGGTCGATTTGTAGATCACTGAATCCCAGGGGAAGGGAATATGTTCGTTAAGGCATTGGTTACTTATAATTACGAAGCATTTTCCTTGTTTCCTGTTCTAGATAGACATATGTTTTAACGGACTTTTTTCAATCTACATCCTGGCGGGAAGAGGCTATTTTCGTGAATAAACCAAATAGCCCGGGTATTTATTAAAATAAATACGTTTATAAAAAACAACTTCGATTTAAAAAAATAAGAATGTTTGCTGATTTTATTTTATTTTATCTCTCTGTTTCAACCACTGATCTAGAGATATTTTGTTAAGTTGATTATTGTTTTGGTTTTTTTTTTTACGTGTTATCCAATTGCAACATTTTATATGTTTTATGTGCATGTGTATGTTTTCCTCAAATAATTTTCTCCTGTGTTTTATTTAATGATAATAATTGATAAATGCAGTGTAATGTTAACTTAAGACATGGTTAAATGTAAGAGAAGGCTTATGTCTTAATTTCGCCATGTAAATAAAGACAACAATAACAATAATAGAAATGATGATGTTGTGACACTGTGAGACTATTTATATAATTATTTAAGAATTTATGGTTTTTGTTTCAACCTTATATGTTTAAAACTCGCCGAAGAGACCTTAAATACATTTACGTGGGAATCCTATCGAGACTTACCGTGACGTCATAGATAGGTAAGGTCCTTAACGCTCTCACTATAAATTAAACTTGGGCTATTTATGTTGCATTTGCTAAATTTAAAAATAGTTGAAATATTTCCAGAAATAAAAATATAAACTTTTTTCAAAACTCGATTTAAAAAAAAGATTAAAGTAAATGTTTCCGGAAATTTTCCAAGGTGCGATTCTGGTAGGAAGCCTCGTTTATATTTTAAAGAATACCAATTACCAAAATATTTTATCAAGGTTAAGATTAATAACATTTACTATATCATTCGTATTATTTTATAGGTAGGCCCCTACTTATTATTATACTACTATAAAGCCACATGGCTGACTCACTCACTGACATTCAGAGGAGCTAGAAACGTTAAATTCGGTAAAATTATAGCTCTAGCCTGTAGCTGACGAGAAAGTTCCAAAAAGCTAAAAATATTAATTCTTAACTAAAAATAAAATTCAAAATGGTGTTACCACCCCTCTACTCTTTATCACTCTTTGTAACGTTCTTGCATCCCCAAAGCGGTCCGTCGTGCTCTACTAGTAATGGGCAGAATCGGATGAATAGAATCGATTCATTCGAGTATTCTGAATAATCGATTCATTCAATTCTTTCAAAATCATTCGAATGAAAACAGTAGCTGACTTAACGCGAGCTGGACGATTCATTCTCTTACCACTCCCTTGTCAGAAGTGCTGAGGAAAATCGACCTTATGATTATGAATGTTTCTATACGGGTCTTCGTTTCTATTAGGTTCATTTTCAATAAATAGTCCCGATTGCTACACAATAATCGACCTTACGCTTTCGAATGATTTTAAGGCTAATTTAATATGAAGGTTAAGTGGTTGTATAGTTTACAATCGAATAACAGACAAAAATAATTCTAATGAAAATTACAAAATTATTCGATTATTTTTCTACATTACTACGTGGATTGTTCTTTTTCGTTTCCTTTAAGTTTTACCTTTCTAACTAAATAAACGCATATAGTACGAATAGTAAAATTAAATTTAAATTTATTTAGTAAATTTAAATTTATTAAGTATACGAGTATATACTTTTTATATATTTAATAAAACATTGCCCGGTCGTAATATTCAGATCGTATCATAATTTTATTCACTGAAATAATTTTACATTCTTATAACACAAATATCATTATTAAGCAAACTTACGTCATCGTTTGTCGAGTAGTAATTGTGTTATTGATTCTAAGTGAAGCTTTCAGGAGGTATATAATTGATTCAATTATTCAGATCGAAAGTATTTTATCACTTACCCGAGATATACATAAGATTGTAAGCTTATATATTTTTGTTATGTTTAGGAAATATTAAAGGGTAAATTATTTTGACTCTCTTAAACACAAAGGGAAACGTATGTTCTTTATTT
The DNA here is from genome assembly GCA_902151425.1 of Timema shepardi. Taxonomy (NCBI): domain Eukaryota; kingdom Metazoa; phylum Arthropoda; class Insecta; order Phasmatodea; family Timematidae; genus Timema; species Timema shepardi. The sequence goes on along the minus strand of CABFVX010002620.1, from coordinate 9,871 downwards.
AATTATTAATCGTACGCAAAAGTATGTATATTAATTGCGAGCTACTTATTTGAGAAATGCGTTCACTCAATCACTGTATAGTATTTTGTTGTGGCTGTACTTGGGTCTTTGACACTGTCACAAGGAACTACATGCAGTAATAGAAAAGTGTTGATAAGCTGCAAACGCAAAGGAATGCGTGTTGGGGGATCCGACAGCAGGGCGAAGAGAATAGCAGCACAAAGCAAAACGAGAAACTAGTAACTACTTTTAGTTATAAGTAGTAAATATCCGATTATTACCGACTCTTTACTACTTATCAAAATCATTCGAATAATTCTTTCGATTGCTTTTCAAAGAATCAAATGATTATTCGATTCTTAAAATCATTCGATTATGTCCATCACTATGCTCTACCCCTCCCCACTCCCTCACTGTTCAACCCCACAGGGACTAATGTCACTAGCCAAGCATCCCCTTCCCTTTATCCATGGCCGCTCGGCAGCGAGCCAAGTCATCCCGAATCAACCAACTGGGAGGGATAAAAAGAACAGTCGGGCAGATAACTGGGATCAGTCACCCGTTACAAAGCTCAGCGCTGGGCAACCACCCCCTTGGGTAAATAAACCACCGTTAAGAGTTCATGTGTATTTTCTTTTCTCGCCTGAGCGGCCCAACATAACCTCCCTTTCTGCTCAGTTCACCGCGGTAACTCGCCGAACCTTCCTCCCTGCCTGGTTAACCGCGTTAACTCGCCAAACCTTCCTTCCTGCCCGCTTCCCCGTTGTAGCTCGCCAAACCCTTCACCCCAGTTTCCTCCCTACCACTCTCAAATGGGCCCTATCATAAAAGGATACGTGAGTACTATTAGCAATCGGGGATGACATTCTTTGTTACCCAATGTGGGCCTAACTACACAGCTAGTGGAACAGATGTTCTTCGGACCACCCCGAGACCACGCCCCGTTACACCACACTTCCGGGAGTGAATAAACACCCGGTGGTGCCCAATCTTACTCTCAAGATGGTACTCACACGAAGCCAAAAGTGTGCCGTCACTTCATGCACCCCAGGAGGGAACCGTCACTACATAAATTGTGGCAGATGCCAGAAACCGTACTACCATATCTGCCTTGGATGGGCGGATGAAGCAAGAGACACAAAAGGACTGGAATACATTTGCGCTCCATGCCGAGCCCAGCCACCATCACCACCCTGTGCTGCAACTAACTGTTCCTGAGAGAGCGACAATGATATTAGCTGTGAGAGCTGCATTCTCACTTACCATTACTCCTGTTTGGGATGGGCCAACGAACTACGTGGCCTCACCTTCCACTGTCCTCCTTACCGAATTAAACCTCCACCCAGCTCCAGTACAAACACCAACGTCCGACATACGAATTCCCATCAAATCCCATCCAACCAAACAATTGGTTACCCACCATCACTGCCCGAATTCCACGGAAGAGGTAATGAGAAGCCCACCAGCTTCGTTCAGGACTGTGCCACCTTGCTAGAAGCAAATCATACTCCAATTAAAGATTGGGTACCTATAGTCCGTCACCAGCTTAAGTCAGAAGCCGCCCGTTGGTGGAACCAGTTTGGCGAATTCATCGGCACCTGGGAACAGTTCAAGACTTGACTCATCTCACGATTTGCCTATCCAGCAACCTTGACCACCCTCCACACTGAACTCTATGGGAAGGCCCAGATCCCCAATGAATCCTTGGAGAAGTTCATCCACCAGAAGGTGCCACTTTACCAGAGACTCCTGCCGGCATCTTCACCTTCTGAGGTGATCCCATTGCTCATGGAGCTAATCAAACAATGGATCCGATCGTTCCTGTGCGCCTGACCTCCAACCAGAATTGAAGAACTTGTAGACAGAGCCACGGTGACTGAGAAGGACCACCCAAAATTACAAGCACCCCCACCTCTTTCAAGGATGAACCAGAACCCTCCAGATCAGGGATTCTCCGCGCCAAGATGCCACCACTGCCCCGAATATCACTTTCATCGAGATTGCCAATGTCTTACGGCACCACGGACAAGGAAGAAGCCACCAGGGAAACGATTGACTGGAGGGGAGCCGCGCCCCACCCCCGGTGGGTCAGAACCAGGGGCCCCAGTGATCATCTCAGTAATCACTCACCAATCTCCAGCCCCACTACCTAGGATACTGGTAGAGACCACGTCTGGATCTCTATTAACACTCATCGACACTGCTGCTGCCGCAAACTTTCTGCAAGCCAACTATCTCCCATTCCAAGATCATAAGCCGCTATACCCCTTCCCCACGTCAGTATACTTAGCGAAATAAGGAAGCACCCTCCCTATTGACGGTGAAGTACACCTCACTCTTACCAACCAATTATTACCCATTTCAATCACCTGTCTGGTTGCCCGTGACCTCAGGGAACCATTGATCTTTTGATAACCATGGCTAGCTGAGATTAAATGCATAATGGACTATTAATCTCAACATCAATATTTTGGAGTAAACGAACGATGCACGCTATGCTGAACAGTACGGCCAAATGACGAGACCCCACCCATAGCTCTATTGTATGTCCAAAATGACGTCCCCGCTCCATATGCTGAAAGACTGCTAACCAACCTCAACGATCACAAAGCCATCTTCTCAACCCAAGGACCTCTCCGTAGAACCCGGAGCGCAACCCACAACATCACCTTGAAGACAAACGAGTGGATCTTCACCAAGCCGTACCACCATTTTGCCCAAAGGTGTGCCATCATCAAGGAACAAGTCCAAGAGATGAAAGCGCAAGGCATCGTGGAGCCCAGCCTGTCCGAGTATAGCTCCATAATTGTCATTGTTGAGATAAAGGACAAAATTCCACGCTTCTGTATTGACTACAGGAGGATCAATGAAGCCACCGTTGACGCACCACCACCCTCAGTGAACCTCCATGACACCTTAAGAGACATTGGAGACACTCAGATATTCTCAACCGTAGACATGAAGTCAGGGTACTGGCAAGTGCCCCTACATCCCAACGCCAAACCTCTCACAGCCTTCACCACACCTGAAGGAGAAACTCTACAGTTCACCATATTGCCATTTGGACTCAAAAACGCTCCCAGAACCTTCCAAAGACTCATGAGTCAAGAGGTCCGACGCGGGTGCATAGGGGAATTTTGCTTCACCTACTTGGATGACGTCATCATTTACTCACACGCGTGGTAGGAACATCTGAGTCACCTATCAAAGGTCCTGAAACGCTTCAATCTGCATGGACTCACTTGATCCCTACACAAGTGCCACTTTGGGAAAACTACCTTGGAATATTTGGGACATCTGGTAGATTCCAATCGAAACGCACCACAGCCACAGAACATCACGGCTATTACTCACGCCCCCACCCCCAAGAACCGCCGACAGCTGAGATAGTTTCTTAGTCTCTGTAATTGGCTCTGAGAGTTTGTACCTAAGATGACCAACCTACTAAAGGCCAACACCCACTGGAAATGGTTCATGGAAATCCAAGAAGCCTTTCAAAAGCTTAAGTCATAGATTTTGCAGAGTTTCCGTCTTGTACCAGGACAGCCCCGGTGGTGGTCCCCACATTATTAGCCATGCCAGCACAAAACTCACTCCAACAGAACAGCGTTACCACAGCAACGCACAGTCTTGCTATGGTGTGGGCAATCAAAAGGTACCGTCACTATCTAGAAGACCGCCCCTTTACCCTGCGTACAGACAACTGAGCCTTAACTTGGTTTAATTCAATGAGGGACCAATGACCCAAGCTCACCCGATGGGCTTTCCCACTAAAAGAGTTCTGTTTTACGATATAACATTGTTCAGGACGATGAAATCAACTTCCCGACGCTTTGTTGGGCTATCCAGATCCAGAACTCACCGGAACCAAAAATAACGACTGGGAGCGGATGATACCCCCTAGAAGGAAGCAGCCCGTAGTTAGGGAACCTGTGTCACTTAAAAACCTCGCGGCCAACCAAGGGCTCTTATATAAGGATGTTGTGGCAATGCAACAATGCCAGAAAATACATAGACGATGGGAGACCCTAGCAGGAGATCAACCCTCCAACCCGAAGGATGTAAATTTTCTGAGCTCACACAGCGTTAAAGACACGGAAGTCTTTCGCCGAAGCAATAACGAAGAGCCTTGGAGTCTACTAGTTCCACGAAATCGCCAACCTCGGATACTTTTACAATACGACGACCACCCCCTTGCTGGCCACCCAGGTGGAGAAGAAACATGCAGAACCATCTTACAAGTCTATAACTGGACGGGGATCCGCCGGGACGTAAACGCCTACATGTTAAAAACTGCTTGTCTCATGGGTCCATACTCGCGCACCAGCCGAGGAAAAAGTTTCATACTCGTCCTAACTGACCTATCATGGTCACAGATGGTCAGCGAAGGGAGGTACATCGTGGGCAGCTAGGACCCACCCCAAAACTAAGGGCCACCCCGGACGAACTCCCGGAGGCCATGCCTACCAAACCACCAGCCTCAGATACAAACCATCGAGCCGAACCTCCTTGCAGAGTCCTTTGGCCTCGAACCAGGCCAAGTTCCAGTAATCAAAACCCATAGGAAGAACGAGGACAAAATGTAATGACGTGTGGGGCAACATTGCCCACCATAAGGGTATATAAAGTTAATAATCGATATTCTGTAGTTATTCCCGCGTCTTATAATCAACTCTATTGACGATTCATTATCGTTTTATTTACGAACTGATAAGTTTATGTAAATAAGGTGACACAGAAGTTTTTCCTACGTTATAAGGTAATTAGTTATATTTTGAACTCTGGAAACAATAACAATGTGCCATGCATGTATCATGTGTTTAGTATATATCTTCAGCACCTTTGTACTAAGTCATTAAGTAGTTGTTAAGTTATGTCACTATTATTATATCAATCAGGAAATGGATGCAAGAGCTCTTTGGCGAGTATGGGGGGATTGTTATCACCCCTCTACTCTTTATCTCTCTCTGTAACGCTCTTGCATCCCCAAAGTGGTCCGTCGTGATTAGCCCCTACCCATCCCTTCTTTGTTCAACCCCGCAGGGGCTAAGCTCTCTAGCCAAGCACCCCCTCTCTTTCTTCGTGGTCGCTCGGCAGCGATCCGCGTCCTCCCAAGCCACCCAACTGGGGGGATAAAAAGAGCAGACTGGCAGCTAGCTGGGACCAGTCACCCGTTGCAAAGCTCAGCGCTGGGCAACCACCCCCTTGGGGAAATAAACCACCGTTAAGTGTTCGCTTGTATTTTCTTTTCTCGCCTAAACGGTCCAACACAACCTCCCTTCCTGCCCGGTTCATCACGGTAACTCATCGAATATGCCTTCCTGCGCGGCTCACCGCGGTAACTCGCCGAACCTCTCTTCCTGCCCGGTTCACCGCGGTAACTCATCGAATATTCCTTCCTGCGCGGCTCACCGCGGTAACTCATCGAATATTCCTTCCTGCGCGGCTCACCACGGTAACTCGCCGAACCTCTCTTCCTGCCCGGTTCACCGCGGTAACTCGCCGAACCTCTCTTCCTGCCCGGTTCACCGCGGTAACTCGCCGAACTTCCCTTCCTGCCCGGTTCACCGCGGTAACTCGCCGAACCTCTCTTCCTGCCCGGTTCACCGCGGTAACTCATCGAATATTCCTTCCTGCGCGGCTCACTGCGGTAACTCACCGAATCGTCCTCGGTAAGATCTATCCACTTGCAAGGAAAACGCACTGGGGTTTAGGGGGCGTAGTCCCCAACGACCGAAGCGAGTACTATCTATAAAAGTGAAAAATGTAGATCACATGACTTGGCGTAACTGCCACACTAATCTTCTTTAGGTTGTTTGAACAAAGCTAATGTTGAGAAAAATCTGTAAGATAGCGTTTGTGTCGCTGAGGAAAAGGTGAGAGTGGATGCTAGCGGTCCGTCCCGTTGAGAACCAATAAACCTATCTTCGTCAGCGGTGGAGTGACTGGAGAATCTTGGGCTGAAGTTTTGGGTAGGTAGGGGAGGGAGCGAATCAGCAGGTAGACAGTCTTCTCTGGCTATTATGGATGAAAACTGTAAGTCAGGGACGGAATTATTATTATTATTACCACGTCTTACTACCCGTTCGCACTTATACTAATGTGTAATGGTAGGGTGATTGTGAGATGAAATGAAGGACCTACAGTTTAACGTGGGATCCAAACCACGGTGAAGACCTGGCATTCCACACATTCACAAGTTGTGATTAATACAAGTCTGTCAGACTTGACGGAAGGGTTTGGCAATCAGATTAATCTGTGCCACGACCAAGGATTTAACCCCGGACCTCGAGTGCAGAAGTCTGACACCTTACCCCTAGACCGCCAGGTTATCCCGGGACCGAACTAAACTGTCGGTTCATTTTTAAAGGTAACCTTAACTTGATTTAAACACCTAAGCTCATTTAGTTTATGTTAACGATGAATGGTGGTCAGGGCTCAAATCCCGAATGGGTAAACACAGAGTGCATCTTTTAAATGGTTTCCCTTTGTACCTCCACAGAAATGTAGTTACATTTCCTCTATTTTAGATATTGCTCATCATTAACACACTAGTGCAATTAGTAAAATATTAATATTAATTAAACTCATTAAGTGTGCTTTATAGAGATATGCCGAACTAATAGTGTGTAGGGAAAGGGGAGGTGTGGATGTTAAGCACTTAAAGCATTATCTCTACACGATGTCGAATATGAGTATTTAATTACGGTTATAGCCTCTACATATTATTTAAATTAAAAAAAATTACATCTTGACACAGGAATTGAACTTGGGACCTACAAAATATGTTTTAATAGTTGTTATAAAACTAATTCGATACATCTGAACAAAGGGGAGAAAATACATATAAAAACATTTGACTAGAAAGACACATAAAAAAAAGTGATTTAAAATGTAGGCCTGTGTGTATGTTATGGTCGTGGAAAATTGATGTAGACATTCTGTGCACAAATTTACATATTGTTAGTGTCCATCTGGACAAAACAGTAGTGGCTCTCAATTTATGTTACGTGATGCCATTGTAGGTTGTCAGTGCTATTCTTTTTTTAAACTTTATTTTTTTTAGCACCGGGCTCTGTTCAGGCTATATATACACCTTTGTACTTTCTACTCTAATCTTAAATCCAGGACAGACACAAAATCCATCCCCCGGCCGTCAATTCATCACTGTGCAAGGGTAAACCCACATTCCAACAATGATAAATTGCCCGGCCATGCCAGGAATAAAGCCCAGGACCCTTAGCTTCGTAGGAGATGAACGCACTACCAACGAAGCTAAGCTTGGAAACCTTCTAGCATGATTTTTTTTTTCTAAGTTATATCCCCAATCAAATTTATAGATTTTTGTGCGCAAAAGGGCTAATTTGTTTTTTAAGAAGGATTGGGAGAGTGCACAACATAGGCTTTCTTGCAACTGTAAATAAAAAAAAGACATATTTACTTAAAACTCGTAAGATAATTAATTATTTGAAATGAGTTAATAGACATTGTTGCAAATTCTACCAAAGAGCTTAAACGAAATAATAAGCACTGTTAGAGAGAAAAGGAACATCACACCTGCTGTGAATTACAGCAATTTCCAAATTCAAAGACCTCCATAATGTATATATTATATATATACCTATAATTCAGAAACTATTGGTTTTATAAAAATATATTTCAAATAAAGATTTTTATATTTAATATTCCTTCATTTTTGAAATGATAAGTTATTTCATATGTCAAAGAGGTGCGTGGATAAGGAAACTTTCAATTTTTATCGCAAGTGTAAATTACCCTCAAAGATATTTTCATGAAGAAATGAGAGCTTCCATTTTGTTTTAATATTAAACAACACAGATATAAGAATTTTAATCAAGTCGAGTTTGATATAATCTATTTTTTCTCTTTCCAACCTTAAGTAAAAAAACCCATTAATTTTAGGGTTGGATAGATTTTTTTTTTTAATATTTGAGAAACCTTATGAAATCCCTATATCCCAGGTTTTACCCCAATTGATAGAATAGTTTCGTCTCTAGTCAGAGATACAGACTGACATCATAAAAAAAACACTTTTTCCGATTCAGGGGTGCATGAAACGTCGAAATCCATCAAAATCACAAGATTGATTTTTTTTGACAATTACTATTATTTTCTCAACCAGAGAGGAGCAAGAAGGAAAAAAGTAACATATATTCACCTACAAATTTCATCAAATGGCCAATATGACTAAAAAGTAATCTATCTTTATTTGTTTAAGGTATGCACAATTGTACATACATATTAACGTAGCTCAAATATAGGCTTTCATCTCGCGCTGTAGTCTTTGTTCAAGGTCATTGTTAAAAACAATTTATGTACCTTTTTGCTAAATAGTAAATGGTTTACAGCGTCTTGGAAAACATTTATGTGGCCCGCAGCTAAAAAAGGGTTGGTGATTTCTGCTTTACAAAGTGGAGTTGAAGAATATGTATGCAGTGAAATAATTTGTAAGGCTATACAATCTATTTATTTAATGACTAAACACACAATAAGAATGCATTACAATTTACTGTTAACTAAATAGGCTTATATATAAAAATAATGTACATTTAACACCGCTACCGAGAACACAAGGTAATACACAATTTTTACACTATTATATAAAACTTAAGACAACACATTAGTAATGCTAATATTAGTAAATAAATCATGGGGAAATAAATAAATTCCACACTAGTTAATAATTCATATTATTAGGCTAATACATACATTTCACTGTTACATAAATCATAATCAAAGACAAGAGTTTTACACAGCTACAAAAATGTTACTGTTGCATAAATCATCAGATAAAACAAGTTTTATATAAATACTGTTACATAACTCATAATTACAAGACAAAATTAGTAAATTGTTACAGAAAATATTAAAACACAATGGTTCGACACTATTTTATATATATATAGAGGTATTTTAAATACATTCAGCACTTAAAAACATAGTATACATTTTACACTTTTTACAAAATACATAGACGAAAAATTAAGTTTTATTCATTTAGTGAAAAATGACAGCTTGGACAAGGAAATCCGATCCTGGATACTACTGAGCCATCCTAGTTTGTCCCGTTTCCACCAGGGTCATCTTTCCCTACTGTAGTTGCTTGTATTAAGTCTATTATTATTGTAGTAACTGGTAATATAATGCAAGATGTACCAGAATGACTCAGAGGTAGTGTATTAATGCACCAAGTCAAAGGTATTCTGTTCTATTCTTGTGTACAGGCTGTCATTTTTCACTTAATTAAATTTGAGTCAGCTATCAGGACTGATCCTGTGATAATAATTACCTATCAGTTTGTGATACATATAGGTTAAAATCAAGTTTAACGCTGTCAAAAAAATTATGGGTTAACACATAAGTATGCAACTTTTACAGAACTCAAACACAAATCTAACACTTTTACCAAAATTATTTGATATTACATAGTAAGTTAATCACAGAAATCATGAAATACATATTGTATTTGACATAAAAGTAGCAGGAGACGTGATAGCAGGCAGTCTAGGGCACTTATTGTAGCTGCAGGGGTAAAAAGTAAGGTTGTTAGTAGAGTCAACTGTCAAAAACTCTAACCTCAATCTCTCGGACAAAAGTTTCCAAAAGTAAAATTTTATTTAGTAACGTGCTAGCTGCCGCATGCTGGCAGGTTGAAAATGTTATGGAGGTAGTGTAATGCAGGGGCTTGCGGAGATCTAACAACGCAGCGATACTACCCCTCCCATCTCATCCACACACTTGAACCCCATAGTCTTGCAAATGTTATAGGCCTATTGTAATCTCAAACTTTCCTATTCCAGTTATATATATATATATATATATATATATACACGTCCACACGCCGCCATGT
>CABFVX010002619.1:83759-109096 GCA_902151425.1 Timema shepardi | reverse complement strand
AGCGGCGAGATATTTTTTACTAACCTAAGCTCGTCAGATTTATTTGCTGGGCTGGTGACTTCTTGTAGTACATATACATTCAACGTCATTACTACGTAGGGATATTTTTAGAAACTTTCCCTAGAGGGGGGACTTATCACACTTTATGTGAGACAATGGCATTCCTGACATTCCCACATTAAAATAGAGAATATGGTCTGATGATATCAACTTTTGTCCGCTGTTTAGAGAATTTTTTTTTGTATAAAACATGTGTTTCTAAACGTGTCTGTTTCTGTTATTGAAAAAGTCCGTTATTAGGAGATTTTTTCACCCTTAGACCTAATGTAATTTGGCCGGAGAAATTTAAGCTGTCCGTTATAAAGAAGAATCCTCTCTATTCAGAGGTGTCCGTTAAGGGAGATTTCACTATATAACATAATTATTTATTTTGCTAATTTTTTGTGACTAGAATACTATTTTAGTAGAGAGCGTGTGGTTTTACCCTACTTTCAATTCTATAGACTCAGTAGGGGTCTTCAAACCAAGGGTCAAAGTTTGTGTCTCTTATTGGATCACGGGTCGCGATACTGTACTGACAATATTAAGACTGAATAAATATTAAAATATTCTTATCAACTCATGTTTATACACTTATACTCACATTAGGGATTATAATTTCTCGTGACGTATGTTCTCTGTTGTTTCATAGCAGGAGGTAACGCTATCTGTCTTGTCTACTGTTGACAGTTGACAGTTCCAAGTACATTTGTATTAAAATTGAAACATCGTTTATAAAATGTCGTAAAGTACTTAATTATTTTATTAGTTGATAATGTAAAATATCTATATGTATTTGTCATTTAATTTTTCCTCTTGGAATAATTTTATATTTTTTATGAGCCAGCGGGCCGCTAAAAATGTTACCATGGACCTTAAGAGGCCCGTGGACCTCGGCTTGAAGACCTTTGCCTCTAAAGCAATGTTTTTCAACCGGTGTGCCGCGGGAGTTTAAGGGAGTATCAAACAAGAAGAGAGAAATAATTTTGGGAATAAGAATAAATCTTTTAAAATCCACGATTAACATTAATTTCCAAAAATGGTACAGGTATTAGAATTTTATCTATTGATCTTTTAAACAAAATTGTTTTAATACTCTCCCCTTTTTCAAAAAAATAATGGTGTGCCTTGACAACTTTAGCGTCTTGTTAAGTGTGCGTTGATTTGAGTAAATTTGAAAATTGCTGATCTAGAGTCACCAATGTTTCATGATAGTTTGAAAGAAGTACTTTTTTTTAAATATATATATATCTCAAAACGGTTTCATTCTGTACCTTTGGTTAGTATTAATTATTCATTTACTCAAATATTGAATGGCAAGCTACTTTACATTAATTAACCCACTACTCTCTAGTGTAAACACAGGAAAGAGTGAATACGAGTAACCAAAAACGTATTTGTTTCAAGTGTGACTAGCCAAAACTACAGTAGCCCCGTGGCTTCTTTAGTGCTGACTGACAGCTCACAGCTGACTTCTGACAGACAGTATTTAGGTATATACCTAAATTTTGACCGTCAGGAGTGACAGCTACTAAGCACATGTTTTTGCAGATCATATGGTTCGGCATAGGGGTACATAATTTGGTCTGGTAACTTTTCATAGCTGTCAGTCAGCACCAAAGAAGCCATGGGGCTACTGTAATTAAAACTGTGCACCAACCCATGCACTAGCTTTCTAGATTTCCTGAGTTTTATACTAGTATGATAAATATAGTTGGATCTTGGAAGGAAAATCATTTCAGAAGATTATTGAAGAATAAGTGTAGATGTATTAAAATTTTGCGATTGATTAATTTATGTATACTGTCACCACCACTCTTCCTTCAAGCCTAATCTATCAGGATAGTTTGCGGGAAAGGGTAAGGACGGTGTTAAAATAGATATGTGGATTAGAAATTATAGAAGGCTTTGGTTTTTAGGGCTTATTAATAGAACTACAAGTTACTATAAAAATGTGATGTTAAAAAAGAGGTTTCAAAAAGATATAAGGACTTTGACGTAGAAGCTCGAGAGATAACTTGGCTTGGCGAGGAATATTTAACTACCGGCCAGAATGACACCCCTTACAGATTAGAACCCGGTACCCCCTGGTAACGACGGTTACCCTCTAGCACAAGTACCCGATGACCCGATGTTTTAATTCGCGTGGCCCCAAAAACCTGCAGAGTGACCCCTCTGAGTGGATATTATTGTGTCAGTCTCGATAGCTATAAAACAGAACCATTTATACTGCAAATCAGCCCACTTGTCGAGCATAACAGGGACAAGTTGTTTTGAGTAGTAAGCGGTTTCGTCCTTATGTTAACTAACTCATCACAACAAGTAAGCTAGCCCAGTTCTTTCCCTTTCTTCATTTTAAAGCTGTTATGTTAATAATAATAATAATATTTAGCACCGCGTCTTACTACCCGTTCGGGTTATACGCCTTAAGTACTAATTACGCTAATGGATTAGGAATTGGGAAGGGTGAATTAGAGGAAGTGAACCCGCATTTGCGTGGAGGTAGATTGGAAAACCATTTAGGAAAAACCATCCCCAGTTCACCCGGGACCGAGATTTGAACCTTGATCTCCCCGTCCTCAGCAGTCGGGCTCAACACGACTAGCGCGTTAGCCAACTACGCCACCGAGGCGGGTACTGTTATGTTAGTTTTAAACAAACATCCCAATCTAGGTTAGGGCTATTACGATATTATGGATTTATTTTGCTCCACTTCTTAATACCTGTATAGGCTGTAAGCATTTAGTCACACTAATGAACTAGGAAAGGGGAATGTAGGGTTTTAGAGGAAATGTAACAGCACCTGCATTGAGGGAGAATGGTAAACTATTTAAGAAATGCATCCCTTAGAACACTCAGCCAGGGGTTGAAGTCCTGATGCACCCATCATCGGCAAATTAGGCTAGATGAACCTGACATTTAATCCACGTGCCCACCAGTGTAGTACGCATGGCTCGATGTAGGAATACATTAAAATTGTAATGTATTGAAAACCACATCCAAGTCCAAGAAATCGACCTTCATGGAGGTCTAGAGTTCGGATTCCAGAATGGTACACTGAATTTTGTATTTTCAAAAATAGTTTTCTTTTCACTATCCACGCGATTGTGGGCACATTTTCTCTAACTTATAACTTCCTCATCCCTACCCTATAAGCATGGTTAAAAATGCATTCAACCCAAATGGATAGTATTTTTTTTGTCTTAGCACCACTTCTAACTATCTGTTCGGGTTACACGCTCATGAACTAATTAAGCTAATGGGTTAGGTTTGAGTAAGGTTGAATTTAGATGAAGTGCACCTGCATTTTCGTGGAGAGAGAGTGGGATACCATTTAGGGAAACCACCCACAGTACGGCCAACGAGGATCGAACCCCAATCTTGTCGTCACCGGCAGTCTAGTCAAATGTGAATGTGATGCTTAGAATCATACGGTCACTGGAGTGGCTAAAAAGGTTTGTAAAACGTGATGAAAAAAGACTATAAAAAACGCCCTTTACTTAAATAGAGGAAAATATGCGTCATTATATTAATCGATGTGAACCTGATTAAGACTTTGTACAGAAAGCTTTTCATAGATTGTGTCAAGAGAACGAAAAGCGTTCGTGATCTCTTTTCGCCTTGTGAATACACTCCCTTCTTTTAGACTAATCAGCGATTAAATAACGAAGAGTTAGACCAGACGTCTGGAGGTATCTGTGAAAAGAGAACCAGCACGTTATATTCCACAGGGGGTGGAGCCGGCTGACTCTTTTGATGTGGTCGGTCGGTAAAATCAATAATGGCGGGGGAAGGGGGGGGGAGATAGTGAGGGTATAAAACCCGAACTGTGTGAGTAAAGTCACGTGGTAAGGTGAATTAAAATATCAAAGAAAGTATCAGGCGAGAGGTTAACACATCTTACTATGACGTCACAAAAATATTATTTTTTTAAATCCGTTTTAGGCTTAAGTCACGTGTACTATATATATTCTTTTTATCCCCACTTTCTTCATTTAATTGTAACAATTAAGAATAATTAATTGATTAAATTTACATCCTTTGCTTTGAATCTTACTACCCATCCGGACTATTTTGATATTTACACCTATGAGAGATGAGTGAGGTAGAATTTGGAGGAAAATTAACCTAACTTTCCTGGAGGTAGAGTTGAAAACTATCGAGATATTTAAATCTTTGTACACTCTAGCAGCATTCGAGCCTCGCCATCGATAGTCCATTAGGCCTATAATGTTAGTTATTGTTAGACCATGCGACGACTGTAGGGACATTAGATATATTTAATTTTACTAATAATCCCCATAGAATTAAAGAGTGTTCCAGGTATATCCTATCCGTGATAGGAGAAATAATAAGTAGGGATCAGATTCATAGGCACTCAAAATGTTTAAAATAGGCTGGCAAATAGGCATTAAGAATTATGAGTTCCAGGCACCAGAATAGGACTTAAGATTGTGCATCACATGCTTATCAACTTTGTGAAACAGTCGGCTTGAAAGAGTAAATTTACACCAACACTATTGCACTTGGATCATTTATGATTAAAAATTAATAGAGATAAAGAGTTAATAGAATTTTCTAATACTGAACACATTGTTGAAATATTAAATGATATTTGGATAGAAACTGCATTGAAAAGGTCGTGTTTTTTTTGTTTGTTTTTTATCATTTTAGGTGACCTGGTGGTCTAGGGGTAAGGTGTCAGACTTCTGTGCTGGCGGCCGGGGTTCAATCCTCGGTCCCGGCACAAATTTATCTGATTACCAAACCATTCCTTCACCTCTGACAAGACATCTTGTAAATGTGAGGAATGCCAGGTCTTCACCGTGGTTCGGATTCCACGTTAAACTGTAGGTCCTTCATTTCATCTCACAATCACCCTACCATTACACATTAGCGTAAGTGCGTATAACCCGAACGGGTAGTAAGACGCGGTGCTAATAATAGTAATAATAATTTACCATTTTAGAATTGCTTCACAGATAAGCACTGCACACAAATCTTCATTATTCTTAATAGCAACATACTGTAGCTATTAACTAGAAACTTTGTCTCTTTGTCGCCCCATCGTCACTGCGGGAAATTTCGAGTAATAATTCAAATACGAATGCACTGCAAACACTTGTGGCATATAGTAGGTGTTTTCTTTACCCTTTTATTCCCATTCCTCGAGCGCACGCCTGAAGCTGAGTTTGGCCTGGGGATGTCGAGTTCCTCCACTGAGATAATTATTCCGATAGCAATGGTCGAGTTCCTTCACATCTCAAGGAAGGGATCTTCACATAGTCGATTTCAAAACTAAATAACGAAATTCGTTAACGCATGAGAGGTTAGGTTAAGTTAAGTTGGGTAAGAACCATAAGTTTTATTATTATTATTGTTATTTAGCACCACGTCTTATTACCCATTCGGGTTATACGCTTTAAGTACTAATTATGCTAATGGATTAGGAATTGGGAGGGTTGAATGAGAGGAAGTGAACCCGCATTTGCGTGAAGGGAGAGTGGAAACCCATTTAGGGTAAACCACCCCCAGTTCACCCAACCTATATTCGAACCGCGATCTCCCCGTCCTCAGCAGTCGAGCTCAACACGACTAGCGCGTTAGCCAACTACGCCACCGAGGCGGGTAAGAAGCATAAGTATATGTAGAAATTAAACAACTATACTTATAATCCATTCCTTCAGGTGTCCTGAAAAACTCAAACCCCTCCTTCCCCCCCCCTCCCCCCAACGCTCCAAGTGTAGGAACTCGACCATAGAATTAGGTGACCTTTATTCAAAAGGTGATTAAATCAGATTTCATGGAGAAACTCGAACACCCCCGTTTGTCCTGCTATGATGAACGCTCCTAAAGAAATAAAAGTTCACAATTAGCAATGTAAAAGTGATTTTATCACCTAAAGTCAATTTACATTGCCGATTTTTTGTAACACCGCGTATCACCACTCGTTCGGGCAACATGCATATGTTGTACTAATTACCCCAATATGTTATAGGTTAGGAAGGTGGAATTTAGACAAAGTTTACCTGCATTTGCGGGAGGTAGATTAAAATCCTATTTTGTGAAAAAAAACCTTAAGTAACCGGTCCAAGATTCGAATCTCTATCTCTTTTTCATCGAAAGTTCAGTCTATTGCAAAAGTAATGCTTTAGACAATTCAACCACCGAAGTGGGTCACATTCTGTCAATCACAAGATACTGTTATGGATTTTTAGTTTCTAGTTTAATGTGTTATATCTTTAGATAGAATGTTTTTTTATGATTTGAAAAGATTTTAGTTCCACTTCCCACCAACTCAAGGGACAAAATTTAAAGTTTGTTGTTCGCGGATAAGATTAACTTTTCTCCTACAACTTCTTGCCATTTTTTTCCAAGATGTCTACCACTGCTTTCATTGTCCTCACAAGATGTCTGCCAATGCTCCGTCCTCCTAAGATGTCTGTCACTGTTCCCATTGTCCTCCCAAGATGTGTGTCACAGTTCCCATTGTCCTCCCAAGATGTCTGCCACTGTTCCCATTGTCCTCCCAAGATTTGTCCTCCCAAGATGTCTGTCACAGTTCCCATTGTCCTCCCAAGATGTCTGTCACAGTTCCCATTGTCCTCCCAAGATGTCTGCCAATGCTCCCAATGTCCTCACAAGATGTCTGCCACTGTTCCCAATGTCCTCACAAGATGTCTGCCACTGTTCTCATTGTCCTCACAAGATGTCTGCCACTGTTCCCAATGTCCTCCCGAGATGTCTGCCACTGTTCCCACTGTCCTCCCAAGATGTCTGTCACTGCTTCCATTGTCCTCCCAAGATGTCTGCCACTGTTCCCATTGTCCTCCCAAGATGTCTGCCACTGTTCCCATTGTCCTCCCAAGATGTCTGCCACTGTTCCGACTGTCCTCCCAAGATGTGTGTCACTGTTCCCACTGTCCTCCCAAGATGTGTGTCACTGTTCCCACTGTCCTCCCAAGATGTCTGTCACAGTTCCCATTGTCCTCCCAAGATGTCTGTCACAGTTCCCATTGTCCTCCCAAGATGTCTGCCACAGTTCCCATTGTCCTCCCAAGATGTCTGTCACAGTTCCCACTGTCCTCCCAAGATGTCTGTCACAGTTCCCATTGTCCTCCCAAGATGTCTACCACTGTTCTCATTGTCCTCCCAAGATGTCTGCCACTGTTCTCATTGTCCTCCCAAGATGTCTGTCACAGTTCCCATTGTCCTCCCAAGATGTCTACCACTGTTCCCATTGTCCTCCCAAGATGTCTGCCACAGTTCCCATTGTCCTCCCAAGATGTCTGTCACAGTTCTCATTGTCCTCCCAAGATATCTGTCACAGTTCCCATTGTCCTCCCAAGATGTTTGTCACAGTTCTCATTGTCCTCCCAAGATGTCTGCCACAGTTCCCATTGTCCTCCCAAGATGTCTGCCACAGTTCCCATTGTCCTCCCAAGATGTCTGCCACAGTTCCCATTGTCCTCCCGAGATGTCTGTCACAGTTCTCATTGTCCTCCCAAGATGTCTGTCACAGTTCCCATTGTCCTCCCAAGATGTCTGCCACTGTTCCCATTGTCCTCCCAAGATGTCTACCACTGTTCCCATTGTCCTCCCAAGATGTCTACCACTGTTCCCATTGTCCTCCTAAGATGTATACCACTGTTCCCATTGTCCTCCTAAGATGTCTGTCACAGTTCCCATGTCCTCCCAAGATGTCTGCCACTGTTCCCATTGTCCTCCCAAGATGTCTGCCACTGTTCCCATTGTCCTCCTAAAATGTCTGCAAATCCTCATATTATCTTCCACTCAATTTACTTTCATTGGAAACTATTTAACATGTGTCGATTTTTAAAACTACCCCAAACAAGTACACCACAATTTACTATTTATAAGAAGGTGGACTCTTTCTTTCCGCAGAAAATTCATATCGCATGAAAACGAGAAAGGTATTAGCCATAATAGACACGTTTATCATATGTTTATTCATAACATATGCAAAAACCAACAGAAAAGGCAGTTATAGTCACTATAACATTAACATATTGTATTCATAATAACATGAAATGTGTATACATATATATATATATATATACATAAACAGTTGATACATATATATATACATAAACAGTTGATACATATATATATATCAACTGTTTATGTTTTACGATCAAGGAAAATAAACGCAAATAGGCAAAATTTTGTTCCTAATAATTTGTGACATCTAGGAATGAGGTATCCACTCACCAAACCATATGAACTGCAATACCATATTATGTTAAGTTGTCACGTTTGGCAATCAAAACTTTCATAACAAGCACTTTGTTTTCAATAATGTTTTACATTTAACAGTTCTTTACATTATTGAAACACGGACTTATGAAAATAACCGTTTTGATGTTTCTTTTCTGTAAAAGCGTTATCTGTGGATCACTTAATAAATGCTTTTAAAACGAGCTTTTCTAAAATGATGTGTTCTCTTTATAAATTAAGAAGGTGAACCAACTAAAAATACGGTGGTTAATGACGTCATATAAACTGTTTCAGTTTTTGTTCGTGTGCTGTTTACATAATAAAAAGGTTTTATTTTGAAACTAATATTTTGTGGGGCTCTTTCTCCGCGTTATAAGAAACCATCTGTTTTATTTTGATGGCCTGTTATAACAAGATAAAACTGTCTATATAATACTTTTGAATGTATTTTTAATGTACTGTTATATTATCTCTTCGACTTCGTAACAGAAACACAATAGTTTTATTAGTATACCAGTAAACCCTTGCGAAACTTTCGCAAATTCGACCTTTCCATCAGTCCTCCCCCTCCAAAAAAAGAAAAAATCTTTTGATGGTTTGTTGGAATTAAAAACTCACTGAAGTGTATACACAAAATATTATTATTATTTATTATTATTATTTATTATTATTACTATTATTATTATTATTAGCACCGCGTCTTACTACCCGTTCGGGTGATACGCACTTACGCTAATGTGTAATGGTAGGATGATTGCGAGATGAAATGGAGGACCTACAGTTTAACGTGGAATCCGAACCACGGCGGAGGCCTGGCATTCCCCACATTCACAAGATGTCTTGTCAGAGGTGAAGGAAAGGTTCGGTAATCAGATAAATCTGTGCCGGGACTGAGGATTGAACCCCGGCCACCAGCACAGAAGTCTGACACCTTACCCCTAGACCACCAGGTCACCAATATACACAAAATAGCAAAGAGGGTTTATTTTCGGTAATTGACACAAAAATGTTTGTTAGATTTTTTCTTTTAACTTAAATTTTAAACAAACAATGTGTTTTAACGTAAAATGAGTATGATATGTCAAGAGGTCGGTAAAAAATCCTATCTACTGATACCTTATTCATCGCTGTAGGCTTTGTATTAGTTGAGAAAAAAGGGATGTTGACAACAGAAATAATATATAGGATTTTGTTCTTTCAATGAGTTACGACGCCAACTGTACAATAATCCATAGGGAAATATTGTTAGAAGCGTTTGATAAAAAAACAACTTTTTGTTGATAATATATTACTACAGTAGCCCCATGGCTTCATTGGTGCTGACTGACAGCTCACAGCTGACTTCTGACAGTCAACATTTAGGTATATACCTAAATTTTGATTGTCAAAAGGGACAGCTGCTAAACACATGTTTTTTCAGGTCATCTGGTTTGGAGTAGGAATACGTAATTTGGTCTGGTAACTTTTTAAAGCTGTCAGTCAACACCAAAGAATCCATGGGGCTACTGTACTAAGTAAATAATAATTATTTTCGAATAGATTGAAATTAGTCACTATCAACCAATGTTTGCAGTAAAAAACTTTTTGATAGCTGGTTAGCTATTACTTACCTGTATTCCTACCAGTGTACTCCATTGTGTACTCCAAAAGTATTTATTCATGATTATTATAATTGTTATTTATTTATTATTTAGCCCCCCTTCTTACAACCCGTCAGGGTTTAACGCCTATGTACTAATTACACTAATGCTTTATAAATTAGTAAGAGGAAGTGCACCCGCTATTGCATGGAAGAATAGTGGAAAGCTATTTAGTTTTAAAAAAAACATCCTCAATTCACCCGACTGAAATTCAAACCCTGATCTCCCCATCTACGGTAGTCTAGTCTAACATGAGATTAGCGCGTTGGACCACACGAACACCGAAGCGGGTCTCCAAGAGTACTACATAGCTTAATTTGGTAAACCGGCCATTACTCTACTAGCTTATTTGGGTTTATTCACTTAGCTGAATTATGCGTAGGCCTACATCTTTTTTCTAGTTTTTTTAACACCGACGGTTATTACCTATTCGGGTTGGACGCATAATTATTACGCTGGTGATTTAGGAATGATAAAGGTTAAATTTAAAGGAAGCGAACCCACATTTGCGTATAGGGAGAATGTAAAACCCTTTAGGAAATACCACTATCGTTACCTCCGACCGCTATTATAACGCCAGTCTCTTATTATTATTATTAGCACCGAGTCTTACTACCCGTTCGGGTTATACGCACTTACGCTAATGTGAAATGGTAGGGTGATTGTGAGATGAAATGAAGGACCTACAGTTTAACGTGGAATCCGAACCACAGTGGAGACCTGGCACTCCCCACATTCACAAGATATCTTGTCAGAGGTCAATCTCTTATTCCTCAGCAGTATAGCTTATTGTGAGAGTGGCGCCAACGAAGCAGGTATGTAAGCACGTTGGTAAGCATGACTACTAATATTTAAATTATATATCAGGGGTCACCACAACGTGGCTCTCGAGCCACATGTGGCTCGCAATAACACTTTGAGAGGCTCATTTAACATTGAAAAATAATGTTAGAAAAAATAGATTTTTTTTATTAATAACGAGTTTGGCATCATTAATTATACAAAACATGTTTTATAGAAAACGTGTTAATTAAAAACACCCAAAACCTAATAAAGTTTTTTTATCGTTTATTATATTTTATTGAAAATAATGTTACAACAAACTTGACGTAGCGAGTAAAAAACAGGCTCATTAAAATTTAAAAAAATCAGTAAAACAATTTTTATTTGATGCACATTTGAATATTAACTAAAAAAAACCTACTAATATGAATGTGAGGCCTTTCTTTCAAATTTGAATCAAAGTTCTCATAAAACAATTATTATTAGCACCGCGTCTTACTACCCGTTCGGGTTATACGCACTTACGCTAATGTGTAATGGTAGGGTGATTGTGAGATGAAATGGAGGACCTACAGTTTAACGTGGAATCCGAACCACGGTGGAGACCTGGCATTCCTCACATTCACAAGATGTCTTGTCAGAGGTGAAGGAAGGGTTTGGTAATCAGATAAATCTTTGCCGGGACCGGGGATCGAACCCCGGCCGCCAGCATAGAAGTCTGACACCTTACCCCTGGACCACCAGGTCACCTCATAAAACAATATTAAGCCAGTTCAATTTATTCGTAGGGATGTTTTAATGTCCATCTTAGCAGTGGGCCGCTTAAAATTAAATTGGTGATATGTTAAAGTAGTTCGTACAAGTTAATTTTTACATTCGTTTGCTTAAACTGATCTAAAATTGTAAGCTGCTAGGTCTTTAAATATAAGGAGGAACATAAAATAAAATAGCGTCTTGTTAGTACGGTAACATCTCGAATAGTGATACGTCTCATCATAATCTTATCTTAAATATTGTGTCTCCAAAAGACCATGTATTTGGCCACCCCGGCTTTAGAAGTTTATTTTATAGCCAAGTACGCTAAAATACATTTTGTTCCAGTAAAGTTCTAAGCATTATATGCTGAGAGACAATTGTCAGATCCACCTTGTATGAAAATAATGTTGATTTTTATTAACAGTATATCCAATGTATAGATAATTCATAAATATTTATTTAGCACCGCGTCTTACTACCCGTTCGGGTTATACGCTTTTAAGTACTAATTACGCTAATGGATTAGGAACTGGGAAGGTTGAATTAGAGGAAGTGAATCCGCATTTGCGTGGAGGGAGAGTGGACAACCATTTAGGAAAAACCACCCCCAGTTCACCCGACCGAGATTCGAACCTCGATCTCCCCGTCCTCAGCGGTCGAGCTCAACACGACAAGCGCGTTAGCCAACTACGCCACCGAGGCGGGTGATAATTCATAAAGAAGTTCTTAAGGAACAAAAGTATTAATGTCTGACTCAAAGTACTTGTAAGATACTGCCTGTCCACGGAAACTTGGGGCCTAATTGTATATTAAAAAAAGTTTCATGTTCATTCGTCTGATAGATTTTATAAGTTAATTAGTAATAGAGCAAAACCTCACATATCTGGACCTATAATATATGATATCTGGCATATCTGAGACGGTTAGCAACATTTTTGTTAGTCTTGTCAGTAGGGAAACTGCAAAAGGAAGGTGACCTGGCGGTCTAGGGGTAAGGTGTCAGACGTCTGTGCTGGGGGCCCGGGGTTTAATCCTCGGTCCCGGCACAGATTTATCTGATTACCAAACCCTTCCTTCACCTCTGACAAGAGGTATATTAATCACAACTTGTGAGTGTGGGGAATGCCAAGCCTCCACCGTGGTTCGGATTCCACTATAAACTGTAGGTCCTCCTATTTCATCTCACAATCACCCTACCATTACACATTAGCGTAAGTGCGTATAGCCTGAACGGGTAGTAAGACGCGGTGCTAATAATAAATAAATAGTTCGTTAAAACCTTTATTTGTTAAGATATTGTCTACAAATCGAAAAATAATTCAAACTTTTTAAAGAAATTATAAATTTAGTCTTGTTGTGAATTTAACTTTGTTATATTGAATAACTATTTATTTAAATACTGTATGTACTGTGCACACATATATAAAAATATATTTTGTGTCTATGTATATTTTGTAATTTAATATTTTTTTAACTTTTAATTATTCAGAGGAGTATTAATTTCATAATCAAAAATTTGCTTACCTTAAACAGGTTCACCCCCTCCTCTTTATTTAGTTCATCAGATAATTTACTATACTTCATTTGCCAAAATGACAGTATATTTTTGAACCTGCTTAATGTTAAAAATGGCTATTAGTAACTTTATAATCGTAAGAAAAAGTCCAAGCTATACTCACATTTTCGTAAGAAAATACATATCTGATAGCAATAAAAAGGTACTAGATCTACTTTCACTTATTCATGGGCCAAGTCACGTGATCTACAGCTATAATTTTTGATAGATAATATCGATACAAATAAAATGAGAAATAGTAAAATATAAAGTTTTATAAGTATCGACCACAGAAAAAAAATATGTTTATGTTTGTATAATGTTTTCCAAAGACCCATTCGAGAGAGAATCTAGGTATATCCCGAAAGTGCGCGTATGGGACTAAATAATACTCCTTTCAGGTCATTATTTTTCGAAACGTCAAGCTCATGAACACATTTTACAAATATCCTCAAAGTAATTCGCCACAAAAGGAATTTGAAGTAATAATAAAAAGCTTTCATTTCGTGATTATTTCCATACAACTTTCTTTGACAAACTAAATAAAGCTTAGTATAGCTTAATCTTACGCTTGGACAGTGTTTTGTGGAAAACCTCATGAGACCTGATATTATAGTGAATAGTTAAGTGCCTTTTTACATTTCCTTTCTTCATGTCTGAATGCCTGAATGTCTGCGTATGTCGTCCGAACGCTTTGAAACTAATTGGGAGATTTTCAACAAACTCGCTATGGATATAGTTCAACCTCAGGGTATTAAGTTCGTTGCCTACCGCTGACGTCATAGCAAGTTAAAATAAAATTTCTGTCAAGGGTGTCCTGAAATTTAATGACAAACTTTTTTCTCTTGATTTAAAAAGTTTTTCATCTAATGCCGCTAATCTTATGACAAATATTAACAATTTTTAAGCCTATAAGCTTATGAACAATTACGCTAATGATTTTAGGTAGTAGGAAGGTGAGATTTAGAGGAAGTGTGCCCTTATTTGCGTGGAAGAGTGGAAAACTATTTTGAAAAACCCTCAGTACACAAGAAAGAGGTCCAAACCTCAACTTCCCCGTCATCGGTGATTTTGTCTACTGCGAGGGTAGCTTCAAAAATTTGTGATATTACCAAAAAGTGAATGAAATTAAACTATATTTCTAATGGAGCAATATTTTTACTTACTTTGGTGAGAAAATGTTTTACTTTAAAAACTGCGAAAAAAAACCTTTTTTTCTCACATCCTTTAAACACCCACCTTAACTCAATACTTTACTTTATTATTATGATCAAAGTAGCTATTTTAATTATTTATAAACATCTACAAAGTTTAAATTCAAAGTTCGGGGTTGTATTAAGGAAGCTAAGAGTAAGATAAATAAACCATTACGAAGATAACTTTTCTTGGGTATTCTCAATGTACCTGCCAAGTCTAGACGAAATCTGCTCACTATGTCAAGATTAGCTCGGGTAAAGGGTTGTTAAAGGGAAAAGGGTTGAAGGGAAGAAGGGATGAGAACACGCAGAGAACTTCGAATAGTATTAAAACTGCGTGAGAGGAAAGGCGACAAAATGTGACAGGAATGGCTTCATCATTTGCAGTAGTTGTGAGATTCACTCGACACCTGAAGCAGCCTGACCACCATACAATACACTGACAATTTTTTAAATTTTATTTCGGGGTATTTAACGTGACAATTCTGAACCAAATGATCACATTAACACCCGAATGGCATACTAACTCAATTTTAAAACTAACTGCTTCGGTGGCCACGTGGTCTGAAGTGCTAGTCTCACAGTAGACTAGACTGACGATGACGGGGAGATCGAGGTTCGAATCTCGGTCGGGTGTACTGAAGGTGGTGTTCCAAAATGGTGTTACGCTCTCTCTCACCGCAAATTCGGGTTCACTTCCTATACAATAAAACCGTCCTCATCCCTAAAACCATTGGCATAGCTAGTACATGTATAACCCGAACGAGTAATAGGATGCAGTTCTAAAAATAATAATTCCTTAACAGACAAAGCACCCAATCCTCTGCACGTTAATTTATCACTGTGAAAGATGAACATTAATTTCACAATTTTGTTTTCAGCCATGTCAGAAATTGAACCCGGGACACTTATTTCAGTACACAGATGCGTTAACAACAATTAGTCTGAGATGTCAGATAATAATAACTTAAAAACTACAATAACCTTTGCAAAGATATCACAAATATGCAATACCCTTCACAAAAAATAATAATTATACACTGCACCGCACACTATCTTAGGATAGACATTTACGAAAAACTCGTAATATTTATGAAACAAAATAATAGGTCTATACATTGTTGTATAAACATTACCACCAAAGATCAGGGATGAAATAATATACATTGTTATTTACTTGCTTACTCTATGGCATCGGGAACTAGAAACACTGTTACAGAAAATCTGAGAAAAGAGAAACATCTTCGTCCACCAAAGAGCATAAGAATCGAATTCATTTTCAAATACTTGAATTAAAAAGTATATATATTTGCTTATAGCTCATAAATAGTTAGTTTTATAAAAATATATTTCAAATAAAATATTTTTTTATCTTTTAGAGTAGGTAATACAACTTTGCAATGGTAAATTATTTCGTATCTCAAATTGTTGCGGAGAAATGATGGAAAGCGGAAAATGTATCCTAAGTAAAGTACCCCTAGATCTAATTTTATGAAAAAATGAGAACTAGCATCTTGTTTATAATGATAAACAATGTCTAGATATAAGATATAATCAAAATCGTCAATGCGAATTTTGAGAAAATCTAATTTTTCTTTTTTTGCCCTTCGGTAAACTAACCTTAAATTTAAGGTTGGATATTTAATTTCAAAGAGCCTTCGGGAGGAGCTTATTAAAACCCCAGATACCAAATTTTAGCCCAATCGGTAAAAGGTTTTCGGCTCTAGCCCAAGGTACAGACAGACGGCATTGCAAAACCAACTTTTTTTGATTTCAGGGGATCATAAAACGTCGACAATTATCAAAATATCAAGTTCGATTTTTTTGGCGATATCATTACCTTCACGCCAAGCTGTCGAGAGAAAGTAAAAGTATTGCTCACTATTTCGTTTGAGAAATGATTAATTTATTTATCACATAATACATTTCAATCAAATATTTGTAACACAAAATATGCCACCATGGGAAATAATGGAAGGGGGGGGGGTAATTCAATTTTTTCAATTCGAAGCGACTCAAATCAAATATATTAAATTTTCTTGAAGCCGATTCGAGGTTCGAATAACTTCTTTAAGTTGCTTTATGCTTGAAAAAATATTATATTGTGGTTATTTATATAACTTAATTCACTAGGATTACATGGAAAATATTTTTTTTACCATTGTTTGTAATAGTTCATGTTAATATAACAAATCAAATTATTATCACAACTTACAATTAAATTGTTTATTTCCTGTATAAATATTAATTTGTAATATATAAAACAGCTCATAATGGCTATAATTGAACATAAATTGAGTATTTTCACTGTCAATATTTTTTATTGACAAAGCTTCGAAGCAGGAATTTGTTTCAAAGCGAAGTTAAATTTGATGCTTGTTTCGAAGCGAAGTTGAATCTGATGCTTGTTTCGAAGCAAAGTTGAATCTGATACTTGTTTCGAAGCGAAGTTGAATCTGATGCTTGTTTCGAAGCAAAGTTGAATCTGATACTTGTTTCGAAACAAAGTTGAATCTGATACTTGTTTCGAAACAAAGTTGAATCTGATACTTGTTTCGAAACAAAGTTGAATCTGATACTTGTTTCGAAACAAAGTTGAATCTGATACTTGTTTCGAAGCACAGTTGAATCTGATGCTTGTTTCGAAGCAAAGTTGAATCTGATGCTTGTTTCGAAGCGAAGTTTAATCTAATGCTTGTTTCGAAGCAAAGTTGAATCTGATGTTTGTTTCGAAACAATAGTTGAATCTGATACTTGTTTCGAAACAAAGTTGAATCTGATACTTGTTTCGAAACAAAGTTGAATCTGATACTTGTTTCGAAGCAAAGTTTAATCTGATGCTTGTTTCGAAACAAAGTTGAATCTGATGCTTGTTTCGAAGCAAAGTTGAATCTAATGCTTGTTTCAAAACAAAGTTGAATCTATACTTGTTTCGAAGCACAGTTGAATCTTATGCTTGTTTCGAAGCAGAGTTGAATCTGATGCTTGTTTCGAAGCAAAGTTGTATCTGATACTTGTTTCGAAGCGAAGTTTAATCTAATGCTTGTTTCGAAGCAAAGTCGAATCTGATGCTTGTTTCGAAGCAAAGTCGAATCTGATGTTTGTTACGAAACAAAGTCGACTCTGATGCTTGTTACGAAGCCAAGTTGAAGTTTCGAAGCTTCGCACACCCCTAAGAAACAACCAGTTTTTGAACCACCAGCTTAGAATCAAGAATGTCCTAAATTTATTACAAAAACAAATATTTATCTCATAAACCTTTGTGGACTTATTGTCATAGATTGTAAATGTATAATCAATTTATCCAGAAAATGGTGCTCCAATTTTCTAACAAATATACATATCCGGTAACTAGAAGAAGAAAAATTACCAGATCTACTTTCATGTATTCATACGTCAAGTCATGCGATCTGCATCGATACCTATAACATATCAACAATATTTTGGTAAAACCCACTTCAATAGCCGCATGATTTAAGGCGTCACTCTCGAAATAGACTGGACTGCTGATAACAGTAATTTTGGGGTTCAAATCCCAGACGGATTTATTGAAGTTTTTTTTAATTCATTCAATCTCCACGTAAATACGGTTACACTTGTTCTAAATTCTACCTTACTCATCCTTAACACATTAGCGTAATTTGTACATAGTAGGACGCGGTACTAAGAAAAGGATAAAATGTTATTAATGTTGATCACAACAAAAATGTCTGTATTGAATCAAATGTTCGAAAGAAATAAAATCAAAGTACCTACAGAAGTCTTCTTACTTTGAATGATTACATTACAACTATCTTATAATGTAATATCATAGTACAACCATTAAGGTAAGACTGCTATCTTTCAAGCTAAATGGAGTGAACCATTAAAATGACCAGTGCATGATATATAAAGACTGGTGGTGGGACTACTTTTATCAATTCAGATACTTTGTTCGATACCAGATAACCTTTTCCATGCGTCACAAAATATAGAAACTAGTCGATTAGGTTATTTAAACAATTTATAAGATGCAACCAGACAAAAATATTATTATTATTATTATTAGCACCGCGTCTTACTAACCGTTTGGGTTATACGCACTCACGCTAATGTGTAATGGTAGGGTGATTGTGAGATGAACTGGAGGACCTACAGTTTAACGTGGAATCCGAACCACGGTGGAGACCTGACATTCCTCACATTCACAAGATGTCTTGTCAGAGGTTTGAAGGAAGGGTTTGGTAATCAGATAAATCTTTGCCGGGACCGGGGAATGAACCCCGGCCGCCAGCATAGAAGTCTGACACCTTACCCCTAGAACGGCAGGTCACCGACGCAGACAAAAATAATATTTACAATAATTAGTAGTATGCCTACAGTTTACATCCATTACTGTTTCCAGTCTGTTGCCTGTGGTCAGTTTTTTTTATTCAAGCTATATATTTTCCACTACCGGCTTGCTAGGCCTGTCGTAGCTTCATATGCCTTATAATCTAACTTAAGACTAGGACAGGCACAACATCTACGCTAATGTGTAATGGTAGGGTGATTGTGAGATGAACTGGAGGACCTACAGTTTAACGTGGAATCCGAACCACGGTGGAGACCTGACATTCCTCACATTCACAAGATGTCTTGTCAGAGGTTTGAAGGAAGGGTTTGGTAATCAGATAAATCTTTGCCGGGACCGGGGAATGAACCCCGGCCGCCAGCATAGAAGTCTGACACCTTACCCCTAGAACGGCAGGTCACCGACGCAGACAAAAATAATATTTACAATAATTAGTAGTATGCCTACAGTTTACATCCATTACTGTTTCCAGTCTGTTGCCTGTGGTCAGTTTTTTTTATTCAAGCTATATATTTTCCACTACCGGCTTGCTAGGCCTGTCGTAGCTTCATATGCCTTATAATCTAACTTAAGACTAGGACAGGCACAACATCCAGTCTCCGGCCGACAATTTATCAATGTAAAAAGGTTAGACCCATATTTTAATCAATGATACATTTTTGGAGTAAGTTTACTATAAGAAATATTGTTACTTATTAAGTAATAACAGATCTTTAAAGCCAGTTTTTTAAATAGACACATTATCATATTTAATAACATAGAGAATGTTATATATATATATATATATATATATATAATTGTCGGGTTGTAGGTTGACACACATGTCAAGAAAATAAACAAGAAGATAAACCTGTATGAGGAGTTAACCGTGTTGAATTCTATAGAGTGGTATCGAGATATTTAGCACTTAGTATCGATTATTTCGATACTAGTCGATACCAAAGGAATCGAGGGTATCGAAGATCAGTATCGGCCCACCACTAATAAAGAGTTTAAATATGATTATTTGTGAAGAGTGCCTCCAAAGTTAACTAAAATAAATATAAGGCCATTTCAACATAGTTTGGTACATACCTTGTACACTTTGACATATATATATATATTGGGTCTTAACATGCACTTTCTAAACCAACCTAGAGAATCTCTATGAGCGAGAGGGAAAGCGCCTACCAATTTTGCCGAGAAAGGTATTTTCACATATATTCCAGGGTTATTTTACGTGCCACAATCGACATGGAACTAAGAATTTTACCTCCCATCCGAAGTAGGTTGTGCTACAGATTTTTATTGCTCTAGAAAAATTCATCGACCCCGTGTGGGTTTGAACCCATGAAGATCGGGTCCTAGGCGAACCCTTTACCCCAAGACCACGGAGGTCGACTTCGACTATGTAGATCTACCGAATGTTCATAAATTATTCACCTTTAAATATATTCGTTACTTTAGTAACCATTTTATTTACTGCAGTAGGTATCGACTGGGTAATGGTAGTGAACTTAAATCAAAACAAAAATGTATTGAGTTGTGTTATAAGTTACCGTGAAACGTTTTAGCATAGCTACTAAAATAACAAGTTTATTAAGGCATAATGTATGAACACCCTGTATTTTTATTTTAGGTGTTTTAACACAAAGATCCACATTAATGGGTTCGTAGACTAAGGCATAGGTTTCACCTAGTAAGGGTTCGAATTCTGGTTGGGTATTATGATTATGTTTTTACCCATATAGTTTCCGCACTCTCCCTCTACGCAAATGAGGATACATTTCCTATAAATTCTACAGTTATTCATCCCTACTCTCTAGCATAATTTAATGCAGGCATATTAAAAATAGGTGTTGTGAAAATTTAAAAAAAAATTGAGTATATGTATATTTTTATCACTGTGTGTTACTACTACTTGGCGGGGTTTCACACATGTGTAATAATTAAGCTAATGTGTTATGGATGAGGAAGGTGGAATTTAAAGGAAGTGTAGAGTCTACCTTGATTATGCATGGAGCTAGAATGGAAAACCATTTTGGGGGGAAAACACCTATAATACATCATACTGGGATTTGAACTCTAATATACCCGTCATTATCAGTCTACGATTAGTATATTTCGAGAGTAAAACATTAGATAAATTTATCACAGAAGTGGATTCCCATAGGTTATTAATAAACTTAATTGTAGGTGTATTGATAGGAAGGGGATAGTATAATAAGTGCAACCAGATTAGCGTAGATAGAGATTTTGTAAAAAAAAAAACAGATAAGAAAAACCATCCCTATTGCTCCCGACCAGATTTGAAACTCGAACCACCGCATCAAAGATCGATAAAAAAACTTAAGACGAGTCTAAAACTTTTGATTCAGACCATTAATCCATTGCTAAGGGGACTAGATTTAAACAAAACAGACGGTTGAGATCTTGGATTTTAAATATACAATACAGTAGTGAATTTATTTACATTAAGATAGACTCTAATTCTGTTTGCGTTTTAATTTAAATACAAATTTGAATCTCAGTTGATTGTATAACTTTACGAGAGGTTTTTCCCTAAAATAAATAATACCACGGATTTTTTATTTTTATTTTTTTAGGACAAAAGTAGTAGCTTATATAGCGTCCACCATTGTTTTGCTAAACAATAAAGCAACGTTTTATTGTTCAAGGAAAATACTGCATTCGTGCGTATGTGTGTGTTTTTATGTCTACACTAAACATTGTGGAAACATCCAATGGTCATCTAAAGTTTAAATGGGACCATATGGTTTCGTTCACCATCACATCACTGGATATATATCTTTTTTAATTATACGTTCAAATATACTTGAGCAATTTTTTCTTTGGACAGGCCAAGTTGAATGCGTGGATAGCGTACCTAACTCTTATAACTGAGGCCTTAGTTAAACAGCTACCAACACAAAGTTCACATCGGTGGGCAAGCTGACTCCAAATATAGCTTTCCACACTTCCTCCAGGTGAATGCGGGAACATTTCCTTTAAATTCTACATTCCTAGTCCCTAATACGTTAGTGTTATTAACTACAAATCTCGGTGACCTGGCGGTCTAGGGGTAAGGTGTCAGACTTCTGTGCTGGGGTTCCGGGGTTCAATCCTCGGTCCCGGCACAGATTTACCTGATTACCAAATCCTTCCTTCACCTCTGACAAGACATCTTGTGAATGTGAGGAATGCCAGGCCTCCACTGTGGTTCGGATTCCACATTAAACTGTAGGTCCTCCATTTCATCTCACAATCACCCTACCATTACACATTAGCGTAAGTGCGTATAACCCGAGCGGGTAGTAATACGCGGTGCTAATAATTATAATAATAATAACTAAAAATCTCGACTCACTTTAATAACAGCTTGGTCTAACTCACCACTCTCACAGATGAAACTGACTGCCAATGTCGGGGAAATTAAGGTTTGAATCTCGTTCGGGTGTACTAATTAGGGTGTTTTTTTCCCAAAATAGGGTTCCACTCTCCCTCCATGAAAATGTGGGTACAATTCCTCTAAATATAAACTTCCTAATCCCTAAAACAATTATTATAATTAGTACATAAGCGTATACCACGAATGAGTTGTAAGACGCTGTGCTAAAAAAAAACTAATATCCCGAATGGTTAGTAAGACGTGATTGATTATAGATTAACGGTGTATAGTATTGTGTTAGGTCCAGCTTCACTGTCGAATGATCTAAGTTCTAAACCACTGGTTCTTAATTAGCAATGTACTGCGGATCCCTTGTTTTTAAAAAGCCAAACCATGAACCACCTACTTTTGAAAATTTTGATATCTCTACGTAGTTAACGGTGAGAAGCGATTTTTTGTTTTTTAGAAATTGTGGGGTAGCCCTTAATAAGATAAGGATTTTAGACATAATACAAAGCAGATTATAAATTTTGTGATACTACCACATATAAATGACAATGATTTAGTTAGGAATGTGGGGAATGCCAGGCCCCCACCGTGGTTCGGATTCCACGTTAAACTGTAGGTCCTCCATTTCATCTCACAATCACCCTACCATTACACATTAGCGTAAGTGCGTATAACCCGAACGGGTAGTAAGACGTGGTGCTAATAATAATAATAATAATAATAATAATAATAATAATAATAATAATAATAATAATAATAATAATAATAATAATAATAATAATGATTTAGTTAGGTAAAAAATACTAATTTAATTTTAATAACATCTATTACAAGTGAACAAATTATGACATGTCTATCAGCTAAAAAAATCTAAATGTGATGGGATGAAACATGCAATATTTTTTTTTCAGGAAAAATCCCTTTCACATCCGATTCGGTCCAATACTTTCTACTCTTAAACTGAAGTCTGGACCAACATCAAGTTTATTTCTATTCTTGTTCTTCATAAATCAAAATATTGAAATATTTGTTCACAAATATATGTGACACAAAAAGGGAACTAGATGTTTCAAAGCTTTTTTCACCCAACATTTTATAATCAGGAAATACATTCACCAAGAATTGGTCTAGTCTTGCTTTGAATGTGACCTGACGGTCTAGGGGTAAGGTGTCAGGCTTCTGTGCTGGCAGCCGGGGTTCAACCCTTGGTCCCGGCACAGATTTATTTGATTACCAAACCCTTCCTTCACCTCTGACAAGACAACTTGTGAATGTGGGGAATGCCACGTCTCCACCATGGTTCGGATTCCACGTTAAACTGTAGGTCCTCCATTTAATCTCACAATCACCCTACCATTACACATTAGCGTAAGTTACACATTAGCGTAAGTGCGTATAACCCAAACGGGTAGTAAGACACGGTGCTAATAATAATAATAATAATAATAATAATAATAATACATTCTTTGAAAAATAATTTCAATTAACAATCACAAGTCACATTCAAAAGGATTCCTTAACCATAAGTTTCAGGATTTGATGCAAGGAAGTGTTATCTCAAGTTAGTCGCTAAATCACACATATACTCAGTGATGTTACTTCTGGTAAAGCACCCACTACAAATTGTACTTCCAAAGATGAGGAGCTCAAGGTTCGAATCCCAATTAGGGGTGAACTGAATGGGATTTTTTCTCTCAATTATTTTACAATCTCTCTCCATGCAAATGCAGGTACACTTCCTCTAAATGCAACCATCTTCAACCTTAACCGAACGGGTAGTAAGTGCTCGAAAAAATCGATTCTGTTAGGAAAAGCCGCTTTAATAAAAAAATTACAGTCATTAATGATATTATTTTACTAAATATTTAGTATTTTTTTAGATAGAAGAAATTAAAAAAATGTTGCGTTCAAGGTTAGAATAAATTTATACTATTATGTATTGGATTTATTTTAAAAGGAATTTATAATTCTATCAAAAGTGACAGCTATAGATTAAATGACTTGATGAAAAAAAAATTAAAGTATTATTATTATAGTAATTATTAGCACCACGTCTTCCTACCCATTCGGGTTATACGCACTTAAGCTAATGTGTAATAATAGGGTGATTTGTGAGATGAAATGGAGGACCTACAGTTTAACGTGGAATCCGAACCACGGTGGAGGCCTGGCATTCCCTACATTCACATGTTGTGAATAATACACGTCTTGCCAAAGTTGACGGAAGGGTTTGACAATCAGATAAATCTGTGCCGGGACCGAGGATTGAACCCCGTACCACCAGCACAGAAGTCCGACACCTTACCCCCAGACCGCCAGGTCGCCTACATGAAAGTATATAAAGTTGTTCTTTTATCTGTCAAATACGGCTATTACTATAAAGATTTGACTGTATAAAACTATCTATTAGAATGTGAACATGGTGACCTGATGGTCTAGGGGTAAGGTGTCAGACTTCTGTGCTGGCGGCCGGGGTTCAATCCTCAGTCCCGGCACAGATTTATCTGATTACCAAACCCTTCCTTCACCTCTGACAAGACATCTTGTNAACTGTAGGTCCTCCATTTCATCTCACAATCACCCTACCATTACACATTAGCGTAAGTGCGTATAACCCGAACGGGTAGTAAGACGCGGTGCTAATAATAATAATAACAACAACATAATTTTAGTTACTTTTACAACCACCAAAATACTATCATTTCTAACAGTAAAATAGTCCTCTAGAAATGTATATTTTACTACACCAGTTAACGTATTTATTCTTTGTTTACATGACATGGCTACTCGGGCATAGTGTATGAATGATAAGCTGTTGTAATTTTGTGTGATGTGAGGATGGATGGGGGGCAATATTTTCACATCGTATTGTGTACTTGATAAATAATTTTCATTCCCTGTATTTTAAACAGAAATGTCAATCAATCACTACTTTACCTTCCCTCTTCTGCCCCTGGTTCCTCCATTTACTGCAATACAATACAGCTAGTGATTACACAGACACACACGCGCGCGCGCGCGCGCGCGACGTTTCCCAGTGACGTTTGAACTCTTTATTTAACGTCAGATCGATTAAACACTGCCCGCAACAGTTCAATACAGCGATTAATTTTCTTTTCCCGTCGACATTTTCCCCTTTTGTAAACGAGCCATCACCTAATGTTTTGTCGAGGACAAATTTGTACGGTCCGTCGGCTGGATGGATTCTAAGTACCGAAGGGCTTGAATCTATTTAGAATCACAAATAGTATTTATTATTATTATTATTATTATTATTATTACATCACCCGCTTCAGTTGAGGAATGGTCTAAGTAAGACGTCACTATCGTGTTATATTGTCCTGCTGATGATGGGGTTATCGAAGTTTGGGTGATGGGGTTGTTGGAATTTGAATCCCGGTCAGGTCTACTGAGGATTTCC